>JAOXNR010013889.1:0-63869 GCA_028571225.1 Parsonsia alboflavescens
TTTCAGATTATGAGTGACCTTGGGTTTGGATAGATGGATGTTGAAATTCCAGCCATAATTCAAGTGAATCACATCATGTATGAAAAGAAATTTTTGGTGAATTTTCATAGTTGAGGGCAAAAATTAGATTTTGGAACAGTTGAGGGGCCCCAAAAAGTTTTTACCCTAAAACTTTTCTATCTTATTCTCTGCTTTAAAGTTAAAACCCCCTCCTCTCTCTCTCTTGAAAAGAAGATTTTTTTTTTTTTTTTGTAATAAAATAAAGAAGTTGCAGAGTGCATATGCCGTGGGTAGGTTGAAGAAGAAGACGGGTATGATGGCCCAGGATGTACCAAAATGGCCTTGGCACAATACCATAATGGTGTGGGCATTTATTTTAGACCAACTAGAAACCATATTAGCCTAAACAACTGTGACAGAAACAACATTGGTCAAAACGGAACTTTATAGGCCATAACGAAAATATTTACGGGCCCTTGAACACCGCCACAAGGAAAATCTCCACGTAGATTTAGTACCCGCTTCCTTAACCGTTACACGAACGACGGTAATTTGGGATGTAATCCGGGATGAAACTCCTCTCGCACACCGGAAAGAGGCTTTGCAACTAGGAGGTTAATCAGAACTCCAAAAATTTGACGATTCAAATGTTGAAACTGAGTTTCTTCTTCATGGATTATGGATTTTGTGATTTAAAAAAATTTCATAATTTTGTTATTGTTTTTTTTCTTCGTTGCTTCGATTTGCTTAGCTTCATTTTGATAATTAACTAATAATGTGACCTCTTAAGTTGTCACTTTTCCCCCCTCCAATTTGACTATTAAACTAGAAAATCAATCAATTTAATTATCGTACTTTAGATTTTTAAATAATTTAACCATTATATTTCACATTTTTGAAAAATTTAACCACTTTATGATAATCTGATTAAATAACAGTTACGAATGTAATCATTCTTAAGTGATTATGTCACATGATTTTCCATATCATCAAAATTTTTCATATTAGCTAGGAGCATCTTCATTTTGTCAATTTCTTCCATTATCTAATTTTTTTTTTATTGACATTACTTGAATGATATGAAGTAAAATTTTACATTTAATTTAATCAATAAGGAAATTTTTAATGACATGTCAAGCCACTTGATATTATTAACCAAGATTTATTACATTTGTGATCGTTATTTGATTGAATAACTCTAGAATGATTAAAGTATCTTAAAATATAAGATATAATAATTAAATTGACAAATTTTATAATTCCATAATCAAATCGAAGAAAAAAAAAAAAAATAACAACTTCAATAACTAACTATATTATTTGTTAAGCCCTTCATTTTGTTCATTTGGTCATATGTTATGTTTTTGGATCATGGGCATTGTGTTGTAACAGTTAAAAAAAACACTTAGGCAGATGGGGCAGTTGGAGAAAATGATTGCAGATTTTCTTGTGGTTTGAAATAACTCACGTAAAGACAGAAACAAATTTAGGCCAGAACGGAACTTTGGCTGTATTTTGAATTCAAAGTATTGAGACAATAATGACACTAGCAGAAGCCAAAATGAAACAACTTATTTTTGAATAATTCCATAATATTATGAAAATTTGAAGGGATGAGGCCAAAACGAAACTAACGGACGCCGAAACAAAACAATTTATTTTTGAATAGTTTCTAAATTTTGAAAATCTGAAGGGATGATGTAACGACAATCCTCTCAAGCCTAACCCCATTATATTCCAATAGATATGTCATGGTTTTTCTTTATGATACCGGACTTTCCTAACTAGAGGAAGAGTGACTAAGACGAGGTCTTGTACGAAGACATAAGAAAGTCAGAAATTCAGCACTTTTAAATCATAACTTGCTTTATAAACAAAGAAAAATAATCAAATACATCGAATTCAGAAATTTGTCCTTAACATGATCTCCAAAAATGAATATGAAGTAGACGTCCAATATATGCAACTCAACTGGAAATATAACTACATTCATAATCAAAAGAGTCCACTAAATGTTCCATTCTACTTCACTCTCTTTGAAGAAGAGTATATCTGAATTTCATCGTGATCGTGAACATACAGTTCGTCTACCGATATCCTGATTTTTTCTCATAGTTTGTAAAAAGAAAGAAATCAACACAACTATGTGAGCTAAAAGCTTAGTGAGCAATCATTGTCATGCCAGAGAATAATACAAATGTCAAATACATATTCAGATTGGAAAACAAGAGTTCAAAGCTTCAAATCATTTAAATCTAACAAAAACAAGTAAATTTCATCAATCAAGATAACATCCAGACACTTTAAGCATTTAAGCATATTCAGTCACGTCCTTATTTTCACCGTTTGCATAATCATGACTAACCATCCTCATACATCTTTACTGAATTTGATGCGATTATCTCCTAAGTACCTTTGGGATCACGTTGGAGAACCTCTCAAGCGTTTGAAACTCCTAAACGTCAGGAGAAAGAACTCTTATTTATAGTTTAGGGCATGTGATGCAAGAATAATATCGAAAATAATGACTAAACAAAAGAAAAACTGGAAATTGTGAAAACCTTTTGGTTTGAAAAAAAAGAAGAAGACCAATGTTGAAAATTATCAATAATCAAAAGCTGCTGAAAACTAAAATAAACGAGATATTTAAAACCCTAAACGAAATCTAAACCTAATCGGAACTTAAAATTAATGAAATTACAAAAATACCTCCTAAAAATAATAAATTATGAAAATGCCCTTGAAAAATAAAAACGTCCGAAACTCCATCAAGATGACTTTAGATAGCCGAAAAAGGCCCTGCACCATGGCATAGCAGTGACTCTTGCTCGTTGGGCCGTTTCGAGTCACCTAGTCAAATTTGAGTCCGATTTGAGCTCGGACTAGTGCCTCGGCATCATCCTCCCTGGTTAGGAAAAGATTTGCCCTCGAATCTGACTCATTCTCACCAGTTGTATCAACGACTAAATCCTTCTCGTCCTGGGATTGGTAAGGTGACAAGTCAGCAACATTGAAAGAACCTAACACATTGTAGTTGCTTGGCAAGTCAATCTTGTAGGCATTGTCATTAATCCGTTCCAACACCTTGAATGATCCATTTGCGCGTGGCTGCAATTTGCCAAATCTACCTATCGGAAATCTCTACTTTCTCAGCCGAATCCAAACCAGATTGCCTTCCTTAAACACTAACTTTTTCCGATGCTTGTTGACCATTTTCTTGTATTGTAAGTTCTGTTGGTTAATCCGATCATGGACTTGGGAATGCAACTCCTTGATTTGCTTAGCATGCTCCTCCGAATCCAAACTAAACTGGTGATGGGCTGGCAAAGGATTAAGGTCTAATGGAGTAGTTGGATTGCGTCTGTAAACAATCTTGAACATACTCTTCCCCATCATCCGATTCACTGAATGATTATAAGCAAATTCGACTTGTGGTAGCACTAAATCCCGCTACCGTGGACTGTCTCCAAGTAAACATCATAACAGATTTCCCAAACTTCTATTCACCACTTCCGTTCATCGGTCCGTCTGCCGATTTTAAGAAGAACTGGACTGCAATTTGGTGCCCAAATACCGCCAACGTGTTTGCCAAAAATGACTTACAAATTTCACATCTCTGTCGGAAGTGATCGACTTTGGAACTCCATGTAATTTGACAATCTCCTGTAAGAAAAACCTAGCCACTTGTGAAGCATCAAACGTCTTGTTGCAGGGAACAAAATGCGCCATCTTCGAAAATCTATCTACTACCACCATAATCGAATCCTTGTTCCTTTACGTCCATGACGGCCCCAAAACAAAATCCACGCTGATATCTTCCCAAGGTGCCAATGGAACATGTAATGGCAAATACAACCAGCATAGCTACCTTTAGTCTTAGCAATATGGTAGATTTTACACTGTTGTACATAACGAATCATGTCCCGCTCCATCCTAGGACAATAAAAATGCTCCACACTAATGCCAACGTCTTGTCAATCCCAAAATGTCTAGCTAAACCTCTGACATGACGCTTATCTACAATTGTTGCCCTCAACGAACAATCAGGAACACACAACCGATTCCCCCAAAAAAGAAATCTGTCTTGGATTATGAACACTTGCGGCGATCTCGTCTGACACTTCTCCAAAATGCCCCTAAACTCCAGATCATTAATATACAAATCAGAAAACGAATCAAATCCTATTACCTGTACATGCATTGGGTTCAACAAAGTATGCCTCCTGCACAACACATCTGCCACCCGATTTCGTACACCAGCCTTGTGCTGAATGGAGAAACTGAAAGCTTGCAGAAACTCCATCCACTTTGGGTGCCTTGCATTCAACTTGTGCTGTCCATTTATAAACTTCAATGCCTCATGATCCGAAAACAGAACAAACTCCTTGGACACAAGATAATGCCCCCAATGTTCCAAACTCCATACAATTGCATAAAACTCCTCATCATCTGTTGAATACCGCTGCTTAGCCTTGTTAAGCTTCTCACTAAAAAAAGCTATCGACTTGCTTTGCTGACTCAAAACTTCTCCAATTCCCACTCCTGAAGCATCGCAATGCACTTCGAAAATTTCAAAAAAAATAAGGTAGTACCAAAATAGGAGCTTCGGTTACCTTTTGTTTTAGTAATCAGAAAGTTGAATTTGTCTCGATAATCCATACAAACCGACTTCCCTTCAAACAGTTCGTCAATGGAGCAATGATGGAACTGAAACCTCGAATAAATTGCCTGTAGAAGGACGCTAGTCCATGGAAACTCAGAACATCAAATATCGTCTTTGGTGTCTCGCAATTCAAAATCGCTTCCACCTTTGCGGGATCGATCTGAATACCTTCACCTGACACAACATACTCCAAAAACGTCACTTGATTCGTCAAAAAGTGACATTTCTTCATATTGGCAAACAACTTTTGCTCCCTTAGCGCCTCAAATACCTCCCTCAAATGCTGTAAATGTAGTCCAACCGAACCATTGAAAATCAAAATGTCGTCGAAATACACCATTACAAATCGACCAATAAACGGACGAAACACCTGGTTCATCAATCGCATGAAAGTGCTAGGCACATTTGATAATCCAAAAGGCATGACCATCCATTTGTATAGCCCATCTCACGTCTTAAAAGCGATTTTCCACTCATCTCCTAGCTGAATCTGAATCTGATGATACCCGCTCTTTAAATCTATCTTTGTAAAGACAGATGACCCATGCAATTGATCAATAAAGTCATCAAATCGAGGAATTGGAAATCTATACTTGATGATAATCTTGTTCACCGCCCGACTTTCACTGCACATTCGCCACGAACCATCTTTCTTCAGCACCAATAACGCTGGTATTGCACACTCATACTCTCTCTAACAAACCCCTTTCCCATCAACTCTCGCACCTACCTTTGTAACTGCTCATGTTGCTATGGACTCATATGATAGGTTGCCTTATGTGGAATGGCAGCCCTTGCACGAAATCTATACAGTGCTAAATATCAATCATAGGTGGCAATCCTGATGGCATCTCCTCTGGCATCGCATCAGCAAATTCCTGCAACAAAGGAATAACCTCCTCGGGAAACTTGAAATGATCTGCGTTTTGCTCCAAAATAACCAAGGCAAAAATTTCCGTTGCCTTGATTGCCTCCTCACGGAAATCTGCCTTGGACAATAGAACCTTTGCCGCCTCTTTCCTCAAATCCGAAGGACCCATTGTAATGCTCTGGCCATCCTTGCTGAAAGTGTAAGTGTTCCGGAACCCATCATGCTTTGTTCCTCTATCATACTGCCACGGCCTCCTTAGCAGAATGTGACAAGCATCCATAGGAACAACGTCACACCATACCTCATCAATGTACCTCTTCCCAATCGAAAACTGTACCAAGCACCGTTTGCTGACTTTAACTTTATTGCCCTTCTTCAGCCACGACAATTTGTAGGGCTGCAGATGCTCCACCGTTTCTAATCCTAATCTCTCTACCATTGTCGTCCAGACCACGTTCTCGCAACTACCACCATCAACAATCATGTTACACACCTTTCCCCGAGCAATACATCGAGGATGGAAGATGTTATGTTGCAACCAGGACTCGTCTTCTGCCGCCACACTTAGCAATCGTCGAATCATCAGGGATTCTAATGAATTTGCATATATGACCTCCTCCTCGTTCTGTGCATCCTCAGGGTCCTCTTCTTCCTCGTTGAAAATCGGCTCTAGCACCTCCTCGTTGAGAGTCATGAACTGCCTGTTTGGGCAGTCAGCGACAAAGTGCCCAATACCCTGGCACTTAAAACATCGCTTGGCCTCCGCCGCCGCCATGGCCGCTTCTTTGCTGATTCGGCAATGCGAACCATCCTTGGCCACTGCCGTAGAAGATGATTGCCAGCTAGGTTTGTTCTGGAATCGACTCGCAACCTTAGAGCCCGAACTGCCGCCCTTTCGTCTAAGCTGCCCCTCGATCTTCAAGGCCAATCTACAAACATCTTCATATGTCCAATATTGCTGTAGTTGAACCACATCAGCATTCTTGAATTTCAACCCTAATAAAAATAGTGCCACCATTTGCTTGTCTTCTTCGGCGACATCACACCTCATGCGCAGTCGATCAAACTCCGCAATGTATTGCTCCACTGACAAGTAATGGAATGTTAATCAATAAACGCCTCTTGACGATAGTGCCTCAGCAGGAACTTCTTCCTTAGCAGTTTCTTCATCTTGTCCCAAGTTGAAATTTTCAACTTTTCCTCTCTGGCACGTTGCTTCTTAACATGCTCCCATCAAATCGAAGCATGTTTCCTCAATTTAATTTCCAAGATCTTAACCGTCTGTTCTTCTGTCAAATTTTGGAGATTGAAAATCCTCTCAATCATATGTTACCAATCTAAAAATTCATCAGGATGCGCCATATCTTCAAAATTAGGAATCTCGATTTTCATGTCGAAATTTTGGAAAGAAGATGGTTGTGGGCCAAGTTGTTCCGGTCGATTTTGTCACCCTCGGTTCAACGCCGCAAATGGATTGTCATCTTTCTCCTCATCGTCGGACTCAATCTCCGATTCCGCCCCTACCTTAGACTAAACATCCAACTGCGACTTTGCTACTTGCCGCTCCAAGTCATTGATCTGCCTTCTTTGTTTTGTGTTTTCGTTTTCGACTTCCTGTAGGTCTCGTTGACGAGGCGGTTTGTCTTCGTCAGGAACGACTCCACGTCCCCTTCCAGCACGACGCCATACGTGACCTCCACGAATCTATTCAGCCATTGATTTCAAGCAATCTGTGCTTTGATACCAACTGATGCAAGAACAATATCGAAAAGAATGATTAAACAGAAGAAAACATGAAAATTGTGAAAACTCTCTGGTTTTCGAAAAAAGAATGAGCAAAATCGAAAATTTTCAATAATCAAAAGCTGTTGAAAATTAAGATAAACGAGATATTTAAAACCCTAAACGAAACCTAAACCTAATCAGGACTTAAAATTAATGAAATTACTACAAAAATACCCTTAAAAATAATAAATTATGAAAATGCCCCTAAAAAGATAAAAAATCCCGAAACTTCATCGAGATGACTCCGAATGGCCGAAAAGGACCGTGCATCACAACATGGTGGTGACCCTTGCTTGTTGGCCCGTTCCGGATCACTTAGTCAAATTTGAGCCCAATCTAAGCTCGGACCAGTGCCTTGGGAATATTGCCACGGCATCAATATGGAATAATCCTTTTGTTTGATTGATCTCTTTTCCAAAAGTGAGTTTGACTTGTTTGTAATCGGACTTGGAAGTGCTCAATGTTTAGAAAATGAAGGAATACCTAGAAGAATTCTTGAAGTATTTGAATTTATAAGCTTAAAATATTTTACATGGATGGCTAAAACTCAAATGTTTACCTCAAGGATACTACTAAACATTTACATTAATTTAAGTTAGAAATATAGCCTTACAAGGAGTAAACACAGCTTTCTTAGGTTGCATGACTAAAACTCACAAGAACAAGAGATTAACCATTTAAACATTATCCTAGGCTATTATTTAAAGGAAGCATATAGCCCAAGAAAGAGAAATCAAAACACAAAATTCATCCTATTAGTTAGCTTGCAGCGACTTTAATAAATTGATCATATCTTACAATCAAAAGCACCAAATCACATACACTTTTGTTGCGTAATAAACTAGATTCATAGGAATTTCTAACAATATAAGGGACACTGGTTGAATTGCTCTAGATTGGTATAGTTTATTCCTTAAAGTTGGCTGAAAATCAAGCTCCGCAGGAATTATATATAACTTGAGGTATTAATACTATATATTTCAAAACCCTATACTCCCTCCATCTCTTTTTATAAAGCGTTAAGAGGGTAGATGCCTTGTCCCTATTTATAAATCGTTTTATGGAATTTTAGAGATATTTTATCACAAATTTCTTATATTACACCTAGACCCTATTTTCTCTCCCTTCATCATTTTCCTTCCCAACTCCTCTCTTTTCAAAACTTTTCAATCCTCTCTCCTCCTGGCGTTACAGTAGCTTCTCAGACGCGATTTCAAAGTAATTTTCTCCCATAAAAAAATTGCTATTCAATGCCTTACCCAATATACAAGCCGCATAATTTCCCACTGCGACTTTCACAATCCATGGCCCTTTAATAATCCTGTTCACAATCTTGAACCGACCGTTCCAGAAATTATCGTCTCCGTGAACGAAATGGTAGAGGAGTGAACTCGGTTGGAGACCTCCGTCGTCTTTAGTAGCAAAATAGAACACTGCGCTATGCTGCTCTCTACCGGGGACATGGCCGAGCTTCGAATTGGATCGGAGCAAGTCCATGCCGAAAGGTTTCAGGAGCCAATCCCCAGATGGAATCTTTGTCTTTTTCAATAAGTAGCTGGGCCCACGAAGAGAGAGGAAATCACCAGGAGGTGATGCCCAACTGTTGGATTCCGTTTGAAGATTCATGTGCTTTAAAGATCCACCGCTGATGGCTTCTTGTCTCCAGTCCTCGTCTTCTCCGCCATCTTTGGCTTCCGCCAGGGAGCTAGTACGAGTTTGGTGATGCTGGCCGTGCTTCTGTTTGGTTGGGCATATAATCCTCTCCTTTTTCTTTTGGTCTGTCTAGCATGAAAAGAGTCCCTAAAGGCCAAATTGCTGCTTTCCAAGAGGTGTCTTAAATTTTTTTCAGAGATTACTTTTTCACTTTTTTAATTTCTGTTTTATTTTGAAGGGCATTTTGGGAAATTTATTTTTTCTTAATTTCTACAAAAAGGCTGAAAAGCTTTATAAAAAGGGACAAAGGGAGTAAATCAATAGGGTAGATTGTAATTGAGTTATGAATAGTTAAACAACTCCTGAGAGGCTTGGGTTATATAATGTTATGGGAATTAAAGAATTCTTACGTTAGATCATGAAAGTAGAGTTAAATGCTGCAAGCTTCCAACATCAAGTTTTCTCCAATTCAGTCCCTAAGATGGCATTAAGGGCAAGGTTCACAGCTTAAAACGGATTTCCAGGTTGTGGCTATAGTGGGTGTAGTTCTTAGGATGGGAATTGCTAAATAAGTTTCTGGAAAGCATGGAATACAGCATGAAAGAAAAGACTACGGGCTATGTTGAATTCAAAGCTATATATTAAGGTTTGATCTTCCGAATACCAGGTAGTTCTACCTCTAGCCCTTTTGTTTCCATCCTTAAAGTCTCAATTCAAGATGCAAAACCAGAAAGCCTAGAGCATGATTAAATTCAGCATCGGGGTAGCAAGATAATGAAACTAATATGGCATGAAGGTGTGATCGTGAAAGATTAAGTTCAGGTATTAGAAAGGCTGAGAATGGAAATCTAGATAAGGGATCATCGCACCTCAAGAGTTCAATGATTAACTGGTTCTACAACTGGAA
Organism: Parsonsia alboflavescens; assembly: GCA_028571225.1. NCBI lineage: Eukaryota > Viridiplantae > Streptophyta > Magnoliopsida > Gentianales > Apocynaceae > Parsonsia > Parsonsia alboflavescens. The sequence goes on from JAOXNR010013889.1 coordinate 9,880, forward strand.
TATTACTCAGCAACTCATTTCATCATATTTGGGTACATAACTGATCTCAATTCTTATAAAGCTTAGGAGTATATCTAGCTGTGCAGTACAACAGAACACAGCCACCAAAATCCTTCAATGTCACTATTGCATAATTAAAGGTTGGCAGATAATGGTTTGCTTTACTGAAGCAGAAATAATAAGCTTGGCCTCATCCTTTTCTTCCCTCCTGCATTCGTCAAGGAATCAGACAAACGGATTTTCTATTCTCATAGTTTCTCATTAATTCTGCTCAGGCTAGGAACCTGGAGATCACATCTAATTTACTACACAATCCAAACATCAGAAGGATGACATTCCCGATTCATAGATAAAAGATTTCAATTATACAGACCTCAATCCGTTTCGCAACAGGGCTTGGCAACCTTACAAAAATTTCCGAATCCCAAATATAATTCTAAAGAGAACCAGAATCTAGAAAACAATTAACTACCATATCCTCTTTCACTGATTCTCATATAAACCCCAATTCTGAACCCAAACCCAGGGATTCAAGGTTAATTCCAGCACCACCCTTCGCACACCCTCAGGAGAGAAAATGAATTAAAACTTCCAACACCCAGATACGTTGTCGGCTAATTCCATCCAGTCATCCATCCGTACTCTTCAATCCACAACAAGAATCAACAACCAAATATCCAACAATTCACCCCAAAATGGAAACAAAATAAATACCGGAAAGAGGACAAAATTCAATTTGCAGAGGTCAAGAACAAAGCTGTTGCAGACAGCTCATCCCAAATCAAGAAAATCGAATTGGAAGTTAAACCTTCATTCCACTCCCATTCATGGATTTTGTCTTCAAAATAAAATTGCATTAAAGGTCGAGCATTGGGAGAATTACTCACCAAAATGAAGATAAAATCAAGGTAATAGGCTTGACTTTTCTTGAAAAAACTTGAATTCCTTTCTTCTCTTGTTTTCCTTTTTCTTTTCTCCTCCCCCTTCTCTTCTAACCACTTCTCACGGCCAGCCTTTGTTTCCCTCTCTCTCTCATTTTATTACTCTGCTTTTGGTCTGGTGAGATGACCGACTAATAGCGGGAAAAGGGCTGCATATAAGTGGTGGTGTAGTAAGGTGGTGAGTGGTGTCTTGTTTGCTAGACGTCAATATTATAGTGGAGGAGTTATCCCTTGTTGAAGGAAATAATTCTTTGCAAACTCAATATTCTATAGTTGGAGAATCTACTATTTTACAAGGTGAACGGGAAAAGAAGGAAACAAAAGCAAGAAGGGGATGGGGAAGGGGATTCAAAAGGGGAAAACAATAGCAACAAAGAAAAAGGTAAGCAAGAGGGTAGAATGTAATGAAGAAGGAGGCGACAACGAAAATAGTGATGATTCAAGAGAATCTAATCAAGCGGGTGAAGAAGGAGATGTTTATTATTATGATATATCTGTGAGAGTTGATATACATAGAGATGATGATGGTGAAGAGGAACTTGAAACTATTAGGAGGAATACAATCAACTATCCATACAATGCCAGGAGGACAAAGGCAAAGAATACCCCAAAAAATAGTGAATCAGATGGAGATATACTGCAAAATATGTTGCCACAAAATTTGGTGGTGCAATATGTGAGGATCGAACCCTTTTTGCCATAAATAGGAAGGAATATGAAACCTGTCTGGAATACCTTTATATACCTCAAGCCAACTCCCAAGTTTTCTTATATATGATAATCTCAGCATTTTTAGCAATCCCCTCAAGCTGTACATTTATACCCTCCCAAACTTAAGAGCAAATTCTATAAGAACTTCCAGAAACATTTGTAGCATCATTGTAAATTGAATGCATATATGGTCGTAACCTAAAGGAAATTGATGGTGTTTGTTTCTTGGGCAAATTTATTAGAAGCTTTTCTCATTAAATTTTAAATTTTTTTCTTTGATGGTGTACTTGAAGTCTACTGTAGTATCCTATGAACTCACTTCTTTGACAATTGTAATCAGTAAATATTTTTTGGGCTTCCTTTTTCAAATATGGTTTTATTATTGTTTAAAAGGCAGTTTTTCAACTCGCCACACAAGAACTCTTTTCCTTACTTTCAGAGCAACTCATTGAACCAACCACTTCTGATTGGGCCTCTCCTGCCTTCTATGTGAACAAAAGAATTGAGCAAATCCGTGGAAAACTCTGTCTTGTCATTAATTACCAAGAGTTGAACAAAAACCTTATTGACAACAAATTTCCTCTCCCCCGACATCCAGTCCTCTTCCAATTTCTTCCCAAAGCAAAAATCTTCTCTAAATTTGATCTCAAAGCTGGCTTTTGGCAATTAGGAATCCATCCTCCAGATAGATATTAAACTGCATATTGAGTTTTATGTTTGAATTTAGCTCACATGGTATCAGAGCCTGCGATAAGTCGCTTGGTTCCTTAATGCCGCAGGTTCGAACCCAACAAAATGTCCAATGCACATTCGGGCATAATGGTGTTCCAAGTCTTTAGGTAAGACTGAGCAGCATTTCATTTTTAAGAACTCAACACGGGCTGTGGTAACATCATGGTCTGCATCGCCAATAAAATATCGACGAAGGATAGCAATCACTTCTTCTGGAGATTCTCATTAGAGAAATTGTTTCTGTCTGTATTCATCAAGAGAATTCCAAAAGTCTCGGAGAGAGTCCTCAAATCTGGCAACAAATCTTTTTAGAACATCAGACCATTCATTTTGTTGTAGATCAGTGATCAGCCAGGCATACAGGGATTGAAACCGATTACGCCATTTTGAAGGAGGGATATCCTCAAGGGTGAATTTTGTGGTCATGTGATCAAAATGAGAATGAGGTTTTGGTCTGTGAGGTACATCATCCGGTGGGTGAAGATCATCAAAATCTTCAGGCATTTGGACATTAGGGTCCTGTTGTGGGGCTGGATCAGGAGCCATCATCAGAAGGTCAAACTGTTGAAATGGATTAAAATTTCCAACACTGGATTGGGAACTACTTTCGATTTCGGTGTCGGGACAGGTGGGTAATGTTGGAACAGGTTGAATAGTATTGACTTGTCGGAGCAATATTATTATGAGTGGATGTTTCAATGGTAAGGAAAGTAGGGTTTGAAGAAGCATCGATAGTGGGATCATCTGGCTCATATGGTGCAGTTGATGCGAGTTTGGTTGTCGGGTGAGAAGGAGAGGTTTTTGGTTGTTTTGAGGAGGAAGGTGTTGAAGTAGGAGGTGGTGGTTTAGGAAACGGTAGAGTTGTGGGCTAGGATTGCTTATCCCAAAGAGACAAGGCAGGGGAATATGTATGAGTAGGAGGGATCGGTAGGTCAAAGGTTTTGGGAGGCACTTGTGGAAAGCAAGTAGGAAATTTTGTGAAGAATGGTTCTGCTTGATTGGCCAAAGTATTGTATTGAGCTTCGAGGCTGGAAAGCTGTTGTTTCAGAAACTCTTTTTCAGATTGCATCCTAGCCATTTTAGGAGACCATTCACTAGTATACTGAACAAGATAGGACAGTTGTTTACGGATGTTCTCAATCTTGGTTCGGACTTCTTGAATGAGGGTGAAAAGATGTGTGGTTTTTGAAGTGTGTCGGGAGAGTTGAGACTAGACCTTTTCTTGGGAGTGAAGGATTTTTAGGAGAGTTTAATTTTGAACATGGGCATTTTCACTCTGCCAATTTAAGGTAGCTTCAGCTGCGGAGAGAGGCTTGGGATGACCTTGAGCATCTAAGGCTGTGGGATTGTCGATCTTCCAAGAATGGAGTCTTTGATTTTTCTCAAAAGATGTGAGTGGAGGGAACTCAGCATCGTAAGAGAAGGAGCTAGGGTCCATCATATGAATGGAGGGTGGTTCAGATGGAGTATCAGGCCAGGGTGAATTATCTGGGTGCCAACCAAGAGGAGATGCAGATATTGTAGTGGTTTTAGTATGGAACATAATAATCAAATTTTCCACTAGGTTCACCTGGAAGGCCAACTTCAGGATCTCCTGCTTCATATTGGGCTGCCAATGATTTTTGGGAAGATTTGGAAGTGGAGGAAATTGGAACAGATGGAGAGGTGCATGTAGGATAGGAATAGGTATCAAACCATTTGTGATCGTCAAAAGACTGTTGTTCATAAATGGGAGTGCCATTTTGCTGCCAAGCAAAGATGGGTACCGGGAATTGTTCTGAGGGTTATATCATGGAAAGTTCAGTGGGAAAATGGTAGTTGATTCTGATTGTGAAGGAAAGGTGCTTTTAACAGTGCCATCAGGTTGTTCTTCCATGAGAGGATTTGTGCGTTGTAGTGGACCAAGAACTGGGAATCAGTTGTTGTAACTGTTCCTTGGAAATCTGTCTGGGAATGAAAGTACAGTGTGGAGTATTTGGTGTATCAACGGAGTGGAAAAGAGATTCTCCATTTTGCAAGTGGGATGGTAAGGGGAGATCAATGGAATGAGTTTGAACTTTGTAGGCCATCTGGTGCTGTAAGGTGGCCATGAGAGTATTTTCCAATTCAGGACCTGTTATTTGGATTTGAACTTTTAAAGTTTCCTGTAAGGAAGGATCCTCAAGACACAATGTAAAGTTGGGGAAGAGAGTAACAAAGATGGTTCCGACATTAAGAGTGGTTTGAATGGTGCCTATGATGACATGTTCATATTTTCGAAAACGAGAATCAAGAAGTGCAATCCGGGAAACCATTGGGAGGCCTTTTCGTGTGTGCAGAGTAAGTGCAAGTTTGATTGCACCAAAGTGAATATGAGTAAAGCCTTGTTGACGCCATTTATCAGGAAAGTTTTTGGGAAAACGGAGAGTAACATACTGTTCAGCAGTAGTTGTTGAAAGATGATGAGAGGAGAAATAAGAAGCTTGGACCATATCACGGACTTGATGAGGAGTGGATCGACCTAAAACTTGTTTAAGTCGATGACCAATAGGAGACCTAGTTTTTTGATAAACAGTATAGGGATTGACAAGAGGATATTTGGAGACCAGATATTTTTCTTCATCAAGGGGATAATCTATTTCATATACATGTGGGAGCGTGGGGACATGCTGTGAAACTGGTAGAGACATAACAGAAGAACTGGCTTTGGAAGATGTCGTATTTTTCAAATTAAAATTTCAGACAAAGGGTTCTCACTAATATGTTTGTAAAAATGCCTATCCACGGCTATGGGGCGGATCTCTTGAAACCAAAGTTTGAAATCTTAAATATAAAATAAGACCATCAAAGTTGGTGTTCTGCTAATGTTAGATTGAGTTTTCTGATTACTCACGTGAAGGTTCCACAAAGTGGCAATCATAGAGTAAGAGCATACCAATCACAGTCACTGCCTCAGCATACTAATCCGAACGATGAAGTTTTCCAAAAATAGAGATTAAAAGCACAATGGCTCTGATACCACTTACTACCAGGATCAAGATCAATGCTTCAAGAACAACTAGACATGCAATGAAATATGGAAAAGCATTCATTTCTTGAAACCAGAGGCTTGTCTTCATACGTGAAGTTTGTAGGTAGTTAAGAGAAACCAGTAGCCTCTTAACAGGTCAAGAAGACATAGATCCTAAAAGATCTTTCTCTTCAAGTTCTTAACTTCAATATATTTAGAACAAACCAAGACTCCGACTTAGAAACAAGCTTAGGTTGTTTATCAACTTTTTGGTAGTAAGTGGTATCAAAGACTTTGTGCTTTAGTATGGTTCGAACCCAACTCCGACTCATTCTGAATTTCTCACAAAAAGTCCCCATCCTTTCTGGAAAAATCCTGAGTTCTTTGTTCATCTTCCCTACAAAACTCCCAATCCTTCTAATCACAAAGCTAGTCATGCTGGCATGTCTCCAGAACATTTTCAACTCGCCACACAAGAACTCTCTTCCTTACTTTCAGAGCAACTCATTGAACTAACCACTTCTGATTGGGCTTCTCCTGCCTTCTATGTGAACAAAGAACTGAGCAAATCCGTGGAAAACTCTGTCTTGTCATTAATTACCAAGTGTTGAACAAAAACCTTATTGAAAACAAATTTCCTCTCCGCAGACGTCCAGTCCTCTTCCAATTTCTTCCCAGAGCAAAAATCTTCTCTAAATTTGATCTCAAAGCTGGGTTTTGGCAATTATGAATCCATCCTCCAGATAGATATAAAACTGCATTTTGCATTCCTAATTATCATTATCAGTGGGCTGTCATGCCTTTTGGATTAAAGGTTGCTCCGTCACTTTTCCAGAAAACCATGAGTCAAAATTTTGCTCCTTTGCTCCCAAACATTTTAATTTACATTGATGATCTTCTTTTGTTTTCGGACACTCCTGAAGCACACATGATTTTACTCACTAAGTTTCATGACATTGTTCAAAAATATGGTATCATGTTGTTTGAAAAGAAAATGTTGCTTTGTTCTCCTACTATTGAGTTTCTAAGCATGAAGATTTCTGATGGCTGCTGTGAGCCTCAGCCTCATTTAGCAACAAAGCTCCTTGATTTTCCTAATCAAATACTTGAGAAACAACAACTCCAGCAGTTTCTTGGCATTGTTAACTACATCTGTGAATTCATTCCTCACATTGCTCGTTACAGATCTTTGCTGAGCAAAAGATTGTAAAAGAATCCTCCTCCCTAGACAAAAACACACACCAGAGCAGTCCAATATCTTAAACACCTTCCAGAAAACATGCTTTTTCAAACCCTACTTTCTTTACCATTGAAACATCCACTCATAATCCTATTGACTCATTCCTCCGACAAGTCAATACTCTTCAACCTGTTCCAACATTACCCACCTGTCCCGACACCGAAACCGAAAGTAGTTCCCAATCCAGTGTTGGAAATTTCGATCCATTTCAACAGTTTGACCTTCTGATGATGGCTCTTGATCTAGCCCCTGAACAAGACCCTGATGTCCAAATGCCTGAACATTTTGATGATCTTCACCCACCGGATGATGTACCACTTACTACCAAGATCAAGATCAATGCTTCAAGGACAACTAGACATGCAATGAAATATAGAAGTTTGTAGGTAGTTAAGAGAAACCAGTAGCCTCTTAACAGTTCAAGAAGACATAGATCCTAAAAGATCTTTCTCTTCAAGTTCCTACCTTCAATATACTTAGAACAAACCAAGACTCAGACTCAGAAACAAGATTAGACTCTAACCAGACCTCTGCCTCTAAACATTAGAACGGCAGGTATATATAGAATGTGAGCTAAGACGGATCTAAAATCCGGACTTGAAAGCCAAACTAATATATACAGTAATAAAGATAAGCTCAAACATAAAAGACAAGCTGGTGACCGACAGAGAATATTACATTGGCCGACAAAATAAAGTAAATAGTACATGCATGACAATAAACAGTGTTGTGGCCGACAATGCATGATGGTGAACAGTGTTGTGGGGTCAATCTGTGTCATAGTCTGAAAGCTCATGTGGTAGGGGTCCACCATAACCATCAGAATCATCGGAGCTATTCGGGAGAGCAAATATGTAACTTCTGTGTTCATGGCGGTCATACCGGTGGTATTCTGGGTGAAGACTGAGGAATAGGAGAACTTCGGCGAAGTATGGATGATCGGACCAAGGAATGGAGAGAGGAATGCTGGTTGGAATATTGCACATATTTTCTTCAGTGTAGCCATTGAATAATGCCATATGGTGTAAGATGTTGAGCCGGGTATCAGGATGTTGGCGTTGGACCAGAGGATTTGCCATATTGAAGGGATACCATCCAAGTATTTCTTCAACGGAAAAATGGTACAGGCGAGGCTCATTTCTTTGAACTAAATTGCAGACTGGCCGATAGAGGAGGATACAAACATAGTTGCCATAGTGACCACAGAGAAAAAGAAACCAGCCAGCAGGGGTTTGAAATCAGTTAAGAAATTTAAACATGTAAAGGTCTTCTGGACTTAGATTTCGGGCATTATCACTTGTCCATAAATAAGAGTATAATTTCTGGGTATTAAAACAAAAGCAAATAGAGTGGGCTTCAAGGAGGTACCAGAAGAAACAGAGGGCTAACTTTGGTAAGGACCATGGATTACAGATGTGGAGGATGGTGTAGTAGGGTTGGTTTGGATCACACTCGATTCCTCTAAAGACTTTTGGGCCATGGAGTTTTAGTAACAATTTATGGAAGAGGGAAGTATTCAGTTGGCTTCGAGCTTTGAGAACAAGGTCAAGGATCTGTTCTTGGACTTCAGGGGGTAGATGTGTGACGGAGAAAGGAGCTAGGCAAGGTACTATGTAGGAGTTTTGTGGTTTAGGTTGGGGAGGTCTGCTCAGGAAATTAGCAAGTATGTTATCTTTTCCTTGGATATGAGCAACTGTGAAGGAGTATTTACTAAACCACTATTGCCATCGAAGAAGTTGACTGTGAGGAACAAGTTTCTGTTTGAATTCGAGCATGCCATGTCAAGTTCAAAGTGAAAAGTGTGGTTGATGAGGAAAAACTCAAAATTTTCAATACCTCTTTTCACTGCTAGGATTTTCTTAAATGTGCTATGGTAATGTTGTTCAGAGGGTTTGAATTCTCCATTGTGATAACCACAGACATGTCGGCGGCCATGAGAATCTTCTTCAAGGAGTATAGCACCCCAATAAAGGTCTGAAGCATCAGTTTGAAGGATGTGTTTTCCATCAGAAAGAATTCGAAGAGCAAAACAAGTTTTCTGGAATGCGTTTAAGATATTGGACTGCTCTGGTGTGTGCTGTTGTCTAGGGAGGAGGATTCTTTTTCAATCTTTTGCTCAGCAAAGATCTGTAAGGAGCAATGTGAGGAATGAATTCACAGATGTAGTTAACAATGCCAAGAAACTGCTAGAGTTGTTGTTTCTCAGGTATTTGATCAGGAAAATCAAGGAGCTTTGTTGCTAAATGAGGCTGAGGCTCATAGCAACCATCAGAAATCTTCATGCCTAGAAACTCAATAGTAGGAGAACAAAGCAACATTTTCTTTTCAGACAACATGATACCATATTTTTGAACAATGTCATGAAACTTAGTGTGTAAAATCATGTGTGCTTCAGGAGTGTCCGAAAACAAAAGAAGATCATCAATGTAAATTAAAATATTTGGGAGCAAAGGAGCAAAAATTTGACTCATGGTTTTTTGGAAAAGTGACGGAGCAACCTTTAATCCAAAAGGCATGACAGACCACTGATAATGATAATTAGGAATGCGAAATGCAGTTTTATATCTTTCTGAAGGATGGATTCCTAATCGCCAAAAGCCCGCTTTGAGATCAAATTTAGAGAAGATTTTTGCATTGGGAAGAAATTGGAAGAGGACTAGACGTCGGGGGAGAGGAAATTTGTTGTCAATAAGGTTTTTGTTCAACTCTTGGTAATTAATGACAAGACGGAGTTTTCCACGGATTTGCTCAGTTCTTTTGTTCACATAGAAGACAGGAGAGACCCAATCAGAAGTGGTTGGTTCAATGAGTTGCTGTGAAAGTAAGGAAGAGAGTTCTTGTGTGGCGAGTTGAAAATGTTCTGGAGACATGCCAGCATGACTAGCTTTGTGAGGAGAAGGATTGGGAGTTTTGTAGGGAAGATGAACAAAGAACTCAGGATTTTTCCAGAGAGGATGGGGACTTTTTGCGAGAAATTCAGAATGAGTGGCTGCACAGGAGGTTTTGATTATATGGTCTGTGAACTGGGACAATCTGTCAGAGAAGCTAAACAGGTTCTTGCTCAGGAAGTTCTAGGGGAGCGTTTGTCCTTTGTAGATGAGACCGGTGGGTGTGAACTGGCGGTTAGGAATTTGGTGGATGAGGTCAAAACCAATTATAAGATCTTTTTGGGGCAAGGTAGAACCAAGGATTTTGTGTGTGAGGGTAAGATTGGGGAAAAACTGTATGTGGATGGGTTTACTAATGAGGGAGATTACAAAATCTTTGCCATTAGCGGCTCGGAAGATATGGGTGCAAGGTTCCCAATATTCTACCGGAAGGATCTTTGGATTTGGAGGCGTGGTGGAGAGAGTAGGGCTTAAGTAGTGCGACGATCCGTTAGCTACCAGCTATAGTTTTTAGCTCAGCTGGTTTCAGAGCCTGCGTTAAGTCTCTGCCATTCATATCCACAAGGGTTTGAGGCTCGCCCCCTGCAAGTGCGAAAGGATGCGGGGCTCTACTCACGTAGGGCAATGCGGAGGCGTGGTGGAGTGCGTAGGGCTTAAGTAGTGCCGCTATTCGTTAGCTACCAGCTATAGCTTTTAGCTAGCTGTAGACTCACTATGCTATTTCTGATTTTTGTTATATTTTTAACTTATTCTTGATGGTGTTATTGTTAGTTAATTGAATTCTTTACAATTATATTAGAAATACACTTATATTTAGTTGTGCTCTTTAAAATTGAAATTCAACTGATTATTTCCTCTCAATAGCGTTCCAATAGGAATAAATTTTGAGGATGCCAAAACAAGTATATTTGAGAGTGTAGTGAGTTAGAAGATCTACTTGGCCACCAAGAAAAAAATAAGAGTGATTACGCTAAGACTAATGAGTTGGGAGACATTCAAATATTTTTTTTTAAAAAAAACAAGTTGGGAAAAAATTGTTTTCATGGATGACATGGACAATTTTCTAAAATCAGTGACATGACAAATTCAAGTGTCATTTTGGTCAAAAAGGTGATTTCACTTGTTATTCATACTAGGTTAGATCGTCACTTATTGGTTTGAGTGTTTATATTTACAAAGTTTAGTGGCTAAATTAACGGATTAAAGTTTAGTGGCTAAGGTAAAAAAATTTACAAGTTTGGTGACTATATTAGTGGTTAAGTCTTAATTTAAATTAACTTAGGTTGTTTTCATAATTGTTTTAACTTTGGTTTATTCATTTATGTGTTATATATTGTGAAACTCTAAAGTTTATAAAATTATTAAATTTTCTAATGTTAGTAATAATTAATATCACATAATATATTTTAAAGTTTCTAATATCTTCTATTAAAAATCAGGAGGGTATTGGTAGGATTCAAACTTGGGATCTATGGTCTTTTTGCTTGCCACTTCACCTACTATGGTGTCCCCTAAAAGGACTAAAAGAACTATAATTAATAAATTCTTATAAGAAAATTTTTAGCTTTATTTATTTACATGTTTATTATTGTTTAAGGCTAAATTTTATTATAGCAATAATTAATTTCCCGTAATATCTTCTAAAATTTATAATTTTTATTACATGAAAACAATTAATAGTTTCTTGACCTATATTTAATTCAATGCAACCTACTATGTTTTAAAAACTAGTTCAAAGTTCCTAAATTGGTTATTATAAAGATGAAAAAATAGTTGTTTATGTGTATGAACTATTTAAGATTCATTTATAATATATATAAACTTTGTTTTCATCTATTTCTATATACAGACTTTTGCCTTACTGTTAAAGGGCAAAATAGTCTTCTATTTCTATTCCCATGAAAAATTAACTATAAAATCCACTCGTTAATTTTTTTTTTGGGAATAGACTTAGAACAGTAGGACACAAGTCTCCAATGGGAGAAAACTAAGAAAAGTGGCTTGATTCCACCTTAAAGTATGGTAGTAGGGTAGAAATAAAGACACATAAATTTCTTGTGTATATAAATAGATGAAAACAAAGTTTATGGATATGATGAGTAAATTGTAAATAGTTCATGTGTATAAATAGCTATTTTCCCTATACAGATAATAAAGTTTACAAGTATTATAAGCGAATTGTAAATAGTTCATGTATATAAATTGCTATTTTCCCCATACAGATAATAAAGTTTTGATACAAATTTTGTTACACTAAGATCAATCATAGTTGAGAATATACCACTATATAAACTCATCCTTGAACATTATACATACAAATTTAATGTACTTAGAGAATATTCTTGAAATTTTAGAAAGGATTTATGTGGAATAACTATTCTCTACCAATCTAATTGGAAAACTTCAAATTATACTTATATATCTTTATATCTGGAGAGTTTACGGATAAATCCGTCTAAGGCAATTGAAAACTTCAGGGCATGAATTTCCTTACAAGTTCCAATCATCAACAATTCTAGGAAAAACTTGAATTGCAGTAAATTTTCATATGACTTCTATATAAGATCTTAAAATCCCTTGGTGATGTGATTTCGTTGAAATAAGTTTCTCAAAAACACACCAACTTATGAAATTATTCAAGACTCATTAAGAGGTTCAAGTTAGTACAATGACCTATGATATTTTTCGATTATCAACCATGGTCTTGATGTTTGAAAATAAGTAAACACCTTAACCAAAGTGATGAAAAGCCCTAGAGTAATTGTCTAAGAACCCTAAGAGAGCTATTAAAGAGCACTCACAAAGAACAAGGTTTCAATCCAAGAATTCTTTCAATTTGAAATTAAGATGTTTGTAGGTTAATTGAAATGACAGACAAAGGACTATTTATACTACAAGAACATAAAATAATCAAAATAATTCATGCTAAGATTGTAAATGTTAAACTATCCTTGATACAAGTTCAAAAAGACAAGAAAAATCCAATAGAAAAGCTGAAAATTGGCCAAATTTTCGCCAAAACCAGTCCTGACCAGTGCCGGGTATGTGCATTGGTTAGAGGACCGGTCGTTCTCTGTTTCTAGCCACAAAATGACTACACCAGTGACTGGATCGGTCATTTACTGTCCAGCAGCATTTCAGTCCCTCTTTCACTTATTTCTTTGGCCTTCTTTGGTTCTTCTGTCCTAAGCCTTTTGTGGTTGATTTCCCTTGTTCCCAAAGCCAAAATCCTATCCTGAATTCATCGTTTTGTCATCTTTAAAGTCTTAAATTGAGTACATGTTCCATAGCTTCAAATCTTCCATATCTTCTTCAAGTTTAACCTTCTCAAACATGGCTTGAAAGTGGAATTGCTCTTCCTTGTCTTCCACAAACTCTATCAAGACCTTCTTCATTCTTGACTCCCTCATCCTCATGATTGGGATGGTATTGATGGTGCTTGGTTTCCATCACTCCCCCTCTCTTCAAAAGGATTCATCATCGAATCACTATCATTTACATCAAAGGGAGACAAGTCACCAACGTTAAAAGTGGCACTCACTTTGTACTTATCGAGAAGATCAATCTTGTAAGCATTGTCGTTGATCTTGGCTAGGACTTTTAAGGGACCATTTATTTGTGGATCAAGCTTAGACTTTCAAAGGTGTGGATAACACTCCTCTTGGAAGTGCGTGGAAACCCAATGACCAACTTCAAAGCTGATGGCCTTAATTTCTTTGTTGTGTTCTTTGGCATATTTTTGGTTTTGTGCGTTGTCCCTTGCCTTGGCATGCATGCTCGTCACCAATTTCGCTTTCTTCTTTCCATCTAGGCTACGCATCTCATTTAAATGCAAAGGCATCAAATCTAAAGGAGTTAAGAGATTAAAACAATATACCAATTCAAAAGGAGAGAAATGAGTAGAGTAATGAACACATTGATTATAAGAATATTTACTGAATGGCAAAAAATCCTCCTAGGATTTCAAATTAATGTTGATTATAGCCCTTATCAAAGTTCCCAAAGTCCTATTAACCACTTCCGTTTGGCCATCGGTTTGTGGTTGACAAGTAGTAGAAATTAGCAATTTAGTTAATAGTTTACCACATAACATCTTCCAAAAGTGGCTTAGAAGCTTAGTATCTCTATCACTAACAATGTTCCTAGGGACTCCATGCAAGCAAACAATTACTCTAAAGAACAAGTTGGTTACATGATGAGCATCATCACTCTTAGCACAAGCAACACAATGCTCCATCTTAGAGAACCTAACAACAACCACAAAGATAGAATCCAACCCCTCATTGACCTAGGCAATACCAACCACAAAGTGACTTAGAAACTTAGTATCTCTATCACTAACAATGTTCCTATTGACTCCATGCAAGCAAACAATTACTCTAAAGAACAAGTTGATTACATGATAAGCATCATCACGCTTAGCACAAGCAACACAATGCTCCATCTTAGAGAACCTATCAACAAAAACAAAGATAGAATCCAACTCCTTGACCTAGGCAATTCCAACACAAAATCCATAGAAATATCCATCCAGGGTACACTAGGAGTATGCAAATGTATATAAAGACCATGTGGTTTAATTGTAGATTTAGCCTTTTGCCCACAATGCATCTAGAACAAATTTTCTCAATATCCCTTTTTTATGTGTGGCTAATAGAAATGTTCTTTAAGAATATCTAGGGTCTTAGTTATACCAAAGTGCAACATTAAGAGTCCCCCATGACTCTCAACAATAACCAATTTCCTCAAAGAGCATTTAGGCACACATAACTTACTTTTCTGGAACAAATTTCCATTATGCAAATATTACTTATGACAAGCATTCTTCTCACAAGCAAGAAACATATCCTTAAAATCATCATCCTTTGTATACAATTCCTTCATAAACTCACAGCCAAATAGTTTAATATTAGGAGTAGAGATCAATGTATACCTTCTTGAAAGTGCGTTGCCACCATATTCTCCTTACCTTGTTTGTATTTGATGACATACGTGAACATCTCTATGGACTCCATCCATTTGGCATGTCTTTTGCTTAGCTTGGTTTGTCAATTCAAATGCTTGAGGGATTCATGATCGGTGCGAATCACGAGCTCCCTTGACCAAAGATAGTGTTGCCAATTCCCAAAGGACCTAATCAAAGCAAACAATTCTTTATCATAAGTAGAGTAATTCAAAGTAGCTCTATTTAACTTCTCACTAAAGTAGGCTATAGGTCTGCCCTCTCTAATATTAATAGTAGAGATCAATGTATACCTTTTGAAAGTGCGTTGCCACCATATTCTCCTTACCTTGTTTGTATTTGATGACATATGTGAACATCTCTATGAACTCCATCCATTTGGCATGTCTTTTGCTTAGCTTGGTTTGTCCCTTCAAATGCTTGAGGGATTCATGATCGGTGCGAATCACGAGCTCCCTTGACCAAAGATAGTGTTGCCAATTCCCAAAGGACCTAATCAAAGCAAACAATTCTTTATCATAAGTAGAGTAATTCAAAGTAGCTCTATTTAACTTCTCACTAAAGTAGGCTATAGGTCTGCCCTCTCTAATATTAATAGTAGAGATCAATGTATACCTTTTGAAAGTGCGTTGCCACCATATTCTCCTTACCTTGTTTGTATTTGATGACATATGTGAACATCTCTATGAACTCCATCCATTTGGCATGTCTTTTGCTTAGCTTGGTTTGTCCCTTCAAATGCTTGTGGGATTCATGATCGGTGCGAATCACGAGCTCCCTTGAACAAAGATAGTGTTGCCAATTCCCAAAGGACCTAATCAAAGCAAACAATTCTTTATCATAAGCAGAGTAGTTCAAAGTGCTCTATTTAACTTCTCACTAAAGTAGGCTATAGGTCTACCCTCTTGCATCAATACTGCTACTATACTAACGCAAGGTTGGTAGACGAGCCAGAGCCAGAGCCGCTCCCAACAACCATTTTACGTCGGTCAGAACGATTGAAACGTCTTCCTCCAAAAGAATCGAGACAGGTTGGTCAAAGAAGGTTGAAGAGGCAGAGAATAAGATCAAGATTGTTTAATAATTTTTATTTTTTTTATTATTTTCTTCCTTTTTTTTTTATTTCCTAGTTGGATTAGGAATACACTTAGCTTTAGTAGTTTACTTGGTTTCTAACTTAGCTTTAGTAGCTTACTTGGTTTCTATTTCCTAGTCTGATCAGGAACATAGAACTTCTACTATTATAAATAAGGATGAATGCCTAAGAGTTAACAATTTTAATCTATTATCAATAATATTTCAAAGTTTATCTCTCTTTCCCTGTGATAACAAGGTGTCGTTCTTTCTTTCTTTTTCCTTTAACTACTTTAGATTGAAGTTTGTTTAGAGGAAAAGAACCCAATTTTCGTTATCTAGACCTCTGACAAGTTCAAAAGTTAGATTATCGAAAAGCTTCAAATTTTGACAAATTATCCAAAGATTGAGTTACTGTTCATCGATTACTGTCCCGATACTGTTCATCGGTTACTGTTTGTTGTCACTATTCACCACATTTACTGTTCATCTGAACTAAAAGTTGAAATTTTCTTGAGTTCCTATTATTAGATTTCTTCCGAAATTTCTTATTTCTCAATCCACCACATCCGCCTGCGTCCTATACCTACCTTTGAAGCATCACATTCTATTTCAAAAATCTAAGAGAAATCGGGGGGAGAAAGGATATGGGAACTTGCAAGTTCAGATTTTAGCAATTGAAAGGCCTTTCCTTGTTCACTTTCCCACCTAAACTTAACCTTTACCTTGATCATTTTCTTAAGAAGGACTGGTATAGGACTAAAGTTAGGAACAAACCTCCGATAGAACGAAGCCGGCCCATGGAAACTTCTTACCCTACTTGTGCTTTTAGGTGTAGGCCAATCCTTGATTACCTTGATTTTCTCCTCATTCACTTTGTTCAATAGAAGAAACAACATGCAGGGAGCTATAAGAACAACCCCATGTCAACAAAGACATGAGATCTCTCTATCCCATATGATCCTTAGGGAAATCCAGTATTTACAAACAAAACATGAGAACCAATGGATCAATTTAAAAAAAATACTCACATACATAGAATGAGAGCAATACCTTTTGAAGTTGTAGACAACACTTGTCCTTGATTGATTGTTCGGACAAACTACTAGCCTATAGTCTTCTAACCTATTCCCTATTTTCTAGGTGAATAGAAAATATGTGTGGAGAGATTTTGCAAGAGTGGAGAAGTCTTCTTACGATTATAATTAGAGTTTCTAAAAGATTGGTTATGTTGGAATTTTTATAGAATCCCAAATAGCCTAAATAGGTTAATAAAAAAACCTCAGGGCTCTACTGGCCAAAAGCCCAATAGCCTATATTTCATATTATATAATTAAAGGGATAATGAATTATTCATTGGGCCAAAGACTCAAAATAATTTTTTTAACCCTTTAATAAATAACCCTTTTAATTTATTTTACTTAACCCCAATAATTAATTCTATGGAACAAGTCCAAATTACTTACTAAGCCCAAAAATAAAATGCCACTCATTTATTTTATACAAGCCCTCTAATAATTAATCTTACAAGCCAAAATCCAAAATAATTGTTAAAACAGTTATCTTGTGGACTAGTCCAAATTAATTTTCAAGACTTGTAAAATAAATAAATAAATTTTATTTAAGCCCAATTAATTAATCATAAGGGTTATTAGATCCTCAATTAATTAATTAAAGATTTCTACAATAAAATTAATTCTCCATCTCCCATATTTTAGTAGGGTTTTTAGCCCATTTGGACCCACAGGTTTGGACCAAACTATAGTATGATCCCACAAGGTTTTTTTTTCTTCAAACGTTATGGTCCCTTAACATATTATGGGCAGCTATTATGGACTCACAACATATTATGGACAACCATTTTGGTCCCAATTATCAGTTTTTTCAAGCGAAACACTCATTAAAATAGGTCATTTTATTGGTATGGGATAACTTTCCAAGGGCAAAATTGTTCATCTCATTCTTGCTACTCAAAATCCAGCCAACCTAAGGGTTGTGAATGAATTTGGTTGTCCAGTTAATTTATTTATGTCCGTTAATCCAAATGCAACTATTTTTTTAAAAATGGAATACTTAGATTTTGAGAAGCAAAGATGATATTGACAATTTCCCCCCTAAAATGTTATCTTATACCTATAAATGACTAGTTACGACTAGTGTTTTGTTGGAAAATAGTAGTTGGGACCATAATGGCTACCCATAAAATGTTGAGGGATCCTAATGACTGAAAAAAAAAAAAAAACTTATGAGATCATACTATAGTTTAGCCCAAACATGTTGGACCAAATAGGCTAAAAGCCCTATTTTAGTATGACATAAATCATACATAATAAATAGTGATAGATTAGGGAGTATAAGACACAATGTTCATGGTTCTATAAAAATGATCAAAATGCCCTTGCTACTTAGTAGCAATATATTTAGTCATTTTAGAAACCTTCTTTTATCACCATAAGAAGATGATGGACTCCAAGAAACATTACTATAGTAACAGAAAGCTTGTTAAGATAAATTTTAACCCTTTATCTTTGACCTTCAAGTGAAATGACAAATTTAACCTTTCTATGTAATACTCACTATTGAGCTAAGGTCTGAAGTACTATCACCTTACTCGTTAGCATCTACCATCCTTTGGTATCTAGTGTGATATGTTAATTCACGTTGAATATTCATTAGAAGAATATCCAGTACCATATTAAATAGTACTGCCTAGGCCTTGGATTCTGTGAATTAACTTAAACAATCCACAAGGGGGCGATTAACACATCTCAGAATAGAGATGGCATCGAGACCCCATTGTATAGGCTTGTCTTAGCTAAATAGATCAAAGTACCAAAAATAAAAGGCTATTGGTTTCTTATAAAAGAAACCTCACCTATATCATATTAAAACACAAAGACCTAACTTCACCAAACCACCAACCTATACTTATGTCATGGGGTGTGTCCATGCAATAGTTACAATGACATTAATTCTCTTTTATTTGATATTACATTCAGAGAATTGTCATTGTGTGATTTTGTTCTACACATTCAGTATGTGCTAACACATATGGTCTGGGATCACTATCCAATAGCGAAAGGTAAGTCACCCTTGTTAAAGGAAACTAATGTGTTATGACCTTTATTTAATGGAATATCCAATTCCATTAAATAGCCAAGAACAATTTCTTTATGATTTAAACTTCCAGTGATCTATATGTTGGGACGTTCTAAGTCAGAATTAGTAGTCTTTTTTGGCATAAATCCCAATAGACTCCCACATTCACAAATAAGACTAACAATCATGTTCTAACTCCCATAACCTTTGGATGTCTTTTAAAGACCTTCTCTGCTAAAGGCTGAGTAAAAGGATGTGCTAGATTTTTCTCTGAGGGAATTTGTTCTACCACTATCTCCTTCTTCTAAATGAAGTCTCAAATCAAGTGATATTTTCTCTCTATGTGCTTTCTCTTGCGGTGATTTCTTGGTTCCTTGCACTGTGCAATTGCTGCATTGTTGTCATAGTACATGATCATAGGCTTGTCCATGTTTGGTAAGAATTTCTGAGCTATATTGCCTCATTGGACCCTTTCGAATCAAGCAATACAAGAATCCTTGATACTCCTCCATGAAACTGTAGCTCCAGACAAAGTGAAGACATATCTTGAAGTGGATTTTCTTTCATCCTTATCACCTTGGAAATCCGAGTAAATATAACCAATTGGATTTAAGTCATCAGCTCGATAAATCACCATATGATCCCTAGTACCTTTAAGGTACTTGAAGATATGCTTTACTGTTTCCAATGCACCTCCCTTAGGTATGACTGATATCGCTCACCATACCTAGGACAAAACAAATAGCTTGTCTAGTACATTGCATGAGATACCTTAGACTACCAACTGCTAAAGCATATGGTATTTACTCATCCTATCCTTCTTTTCGTGTGTCGTAGGACACTCTTCAGAAGAGAAGTGTAACCCATGTCTAAAAGGAAGAAGACCTCCTTTACACAGATCTATTTTGTACACTGAAAAATAGGGATATATACAGCTGCCCTAGGCCGGCAGTATGTAATACGGAAGCAGTTGCGTCTTTCATATACAACAGCCACGCGACGATTTTTAGGCTGTTGCAGATGCGGCGGTGGCAAAAAATTTCCGACGGTAGAAAAATAGTCATATATACTTTTAACAACAGTATAAACTACAGTTGTATTTTGGAGTAATGCAAAATACTTATATTGCCATAGTGCATGAGGAATATTTATGACGAGGGTTACCATTCGATAAAAACCGTAGTGTATAATTTGTCATATATATGATGGCTCGATGACCATCGTATATGAAAGACCTTTTTTTACGACATGTGCTTAACCTATGGCATATAAATAAAATATATGACGGTTTAATGGCCACTGTATATAATATTGATGTAACTATCTGCAGTATATACTTTGAATTTTATCAAGCACTTTTTTGAACCGTTGCTTACAAACTACTAATACGGCGGGTGAAGAGCTGTTGTGTATGATTTTCAAAATATATAAGACGGTCGTAAGGCGCTGCCGTATATGGTTATTTATATATATTTTTAATTTATCCTAATTTGTTTTGAGCTCCTTGTCCAAAAAGAAGTGAGCAGAAACATAGGCAAGAAAGGCAAACCATTGACAATCTTATCCACAAAAATCTCCATTTCCACTTGAAGACCACTTTTACATGAAATTTAATATATATTTCTTAAGTATCTATCTAAATTACCCATATCTCCATGCTATCCAACTGCCCTAAGTTAATATACTAATCAATTTAAAGAACGTCCCAGTTCAAGAAACTTTAACCCAAATACTACCACAAAAAGATATGAGGATTATTGAACCAGGAAGTAGCAATAAGGATAGATAAACATCAAACTTCTAATTATTGATATTTCCCAAAGTAGGTAAACGTCTGTATCATCCATCAAAATAAAAGAAAACCATATAACAAAATCTACACACCTTAATTTAGTGGTAAAAAAATAACCCTAAATTTTATAGCTAAAAAAGTGGGGGCCAAAAAAAAATCCAACTTCTACTAAGTTTAATAAGTCATAGAGCTTTCCAGAATTCAAATTTAAATGGATATTAAAGTACGAAATCACATCATATACAAACCCAGATATTCTAAGGATTGAAAATTAAAGAATCATCAAAAGAACCCAGCTTACAATTATGGTACCATGGATTGTTAGGGTTTAAATAATTCCTTTAAACTCTCAAATCCATCCAGTTTTGAATTCCCTACTACTCTATCCAGCCATGATCTTCATGATGAAAATCTAACTACTAAAAAACGTTTCATAAAAAATTTTAAACGCATTCAAAAGTACTTACTCGAAAAAGGTAGGGTCATGTCGATGGCCATAAGTTATTAGTTCTGAAATTGATCTCAGCCCCTCGATTACAAAATCCTTCAAGTTACAATTTTATGTCACAAAATCAAAGTAGCATGTGCAAAAAAAATATGAAGGGAAGGAAAAGAAACATAAGTCATGAGAATGAGATGAAACACCGTTATCAAATAGCTGCTTGCGAATGTCTCCCATCTAAATAGACTTCTTCTTTTTCAATTCCATTCCTCACCCATAAGCTATATGCTCCCGGACAATGGTTTTCATATCTAGCTCTTGTGCTTGAAAACCTGTTAGATCATTGTCCCAAGAATACATATCGTATTCAAAATTTAGCATGTCTAAGAAAACCCTTACCGGAAATACTCAAAAAAGATAAAGTATTTGAGTTTAATAGATATTTAAAGGATAATGTAAAAGAAATAAAAGAAAAATGTTAAAATTAACCTAAATTAGATTTACCAAAAGATAGTGATAATTTAATATTAGAAACCTATGCCTCTGAATATGGATGGAGTGGAATTTTAAAAACAGATTCACCACAAGAAGATGTATTGACCCAAAACGGAAAAATATGGTGGGGAAAAATTATAGAACCTCAACTGTAAACAACTTCACTCGAAAGCTTTATTACAGAAAAGGGAGAATCAAGAATAAAACGACAATATTCTTGAGACACTATGAGAAACGAATTTTATTGATTGAAAACTCAAAACTTCATGAAAACAACAATGTCTCCAAAACCAAACAGAAATCGGCTTTAAATAAACCCTAAATCAAAAATTGGAAAATTATGAAAAGACCCCTAAAGTTTTTAAAAGGCCCAAAAGTCCACCCAGATGACCCCGGATGGCCAAAAAACGGCCTTAAACATAGCATAGCATGACTAATACTCCTTTGACCTCCCCGGATAGACCCATCAAATTTGAGCCCATTTTGACGCTCTCTCAACTTTTCAGTTCTTACGTTCCGACCCCAGAAACTTTTCTGAACTTCTGCGAATCATCTCTGATTGCCCTGAAACTTCTCCTGCAGCCTCTTGGACCTACGTGGGCCCTCCTAGATATCTTCCTGGGCCAGCTCTGCGTCATGTATGTAGATATTATTTTGGAACATTTTCTGACACACAGACTAGATATCACATAAATGAAAAGAACTCTTAGCTGTAGTAAAGAGTTTTCAAAAACTTTATTATGTTCTACTGTCTAAGAGATTTAAATTAAGAACAGATAATACACAGGTTAAGGCATTTATTTAGAATAATTTACCTTCTAAACCTGAGTATAAAAGATATATTAGATGGCTAATGTTATTATCTAAATATTCTTTTGATATTGAAATTATTAAATTTGACAAAAATGTTTTAGTAGATTTTCTAACCAGAAATGGCAGATCTCATGAAGTAGATCATTGATATGATTAATAAAATGGATGCCCAAGTTCAATCGATAAAACAAAATGTCAAAGAAATTACTGAGATTGCTCACTATCAAAGTGTAGAAGAAATCGATAGCCTTTTAATGGCAGAGTCTTCAATGATAATTTCATAGGTAGGAGGCTATTCTATTGCTAGGGAAGTCATAAATAATTTATTAAAAAAACTATAGAATTGGAAAGAGTTGAGATTCCAATTACAGGAGAATGTTCAACCTTGGCAATTAAGGATAAAGGTAAGAAGGAAGATATTTCTTTATGTCCTCAAAGGAGAAAAACCCCTTCTAATATTCGTGTAATAAATCTCGATATTTCACCACCAGATAGACACAGTGAGATTATGAGAGAATTATACTTTATTAAAAATACAGATAATCGATATTTAGATCTTTCTGGAATTTATCCCAAAATAAATTATTTGGAAGATTTTGATCCAAATAAAATTAGATATTGGTATAATTTTGGAGCTGTAAATTCAATATTCATGACTTCGCCCAATTTTCAGGAAATCAGTTGTCTACCATTTTGGATCAAAGAGCATGTTAAAGATAGTTACATGCATAATCCTACGATATCATCACAGGATGTCTAGGTGCTCAAATTTTTATCTTCCAGCCCTAATTTCTATGAGGTTGTGGTCTACAATTCATATCATTATATCCAATTGGGGAAAGCAGAGAATTTGTCAGTCATGACCCTAGACATGAAAAAAGATTTTGTTAGGTATAATGATGAAGATGTTCATTATTGAAGAGCAATTGGAATCAGAATTGTACTCCAAGGGATGGAAAGCTGTTTCAAGAAATTTTTCCTTACTTATGGAGGAATGAAAAGTCACTCTTCAATAATGATAGAGCCACCTGGATCAATACCTCCATCATCTGACAAATACTTAAAGTTGAAGATAGGAATGCTCGAGAAAGGACAAATCAAATCCAGCCCTATAGCACAGGAGAAGATTTGCCAGTTAAGGCATCACAAGGGAAACATATGTCCGGCATGTCAGAGAAATAAATATAAGGATAAGATGGACTGTGATACTTGTACGGAAGACGAATAAGATTGTGACAGAAGACAAAAGAAGATAAATAATTTCCAAGACAAGATTCGGCTAGCATAACATAGAGGACTTAAGGTTTTGGCCAAGTCAACAAGAAGATAAGAGCTTAGTAAATTTTTTTGATTTGCTCAAAGAATTCCTGCCAAGAAGATAAACTACGATGAAATATAGCATGTAATGTAATGTACTTTAATTTCAAAAAAAAAAAAAAAAGGGTAGTATAAATAGAGGAAGGCTGTAAGAAGAAATTGAGATGGGAGAAAAAACACAAAAAGGAAGGAAAGAAAGGAAGAAAAACAGAGAGAAAAACTTTCAGCTTTGTAATAGTTAGAAAACTTTGTAAAAATTTCAGCTTTTGTGTGGTTTGATGTTTTTGAACCTTTGTAAGCTTTTAAGTATGAGTAAATAAAAAGTTTCCTTTCATTCCCTATAGAAAAGTATGTTATTCCTTGTTCTTAAACTTTTGTCAATTTATATACAAAAGTTTCCATATATTCCATATCCCAAATTTCCTTATGCTTAAAGGTGGAAAAAGAATTTAGGCTGTTTTGGGTTATTTTGAATTGACAGTAGGAAAGTTACCTAGTTCAAGGTTGTTGCTGAGATGCACGTTAAAAGTTAAACCGGATTTGTCTAGCATGTCAAAGAAATAAAGATAAGGATAAGATGGACTATGATACCAATACGGAAGATGAATAAGACGTGGACAGAAGACAAAAGAAGAAAAATAATTTCTCAGGCTAGATTCGACCATCATGACCAAGAGGTTTTAAAGTTTTGGCGAAGTCAACAAGAAGATAAGAGCTTAGTAAATTTTTCTCATCAGCTCAAGGAATTGCAGCCAAGAAGATAAACTCCTATTAAATATAGCATGTAATGCAATGTACTTTAATTTCAGCAAAAAAATAAAAGTAGTATAAATAGAGGAAGGCTGTAAGAAGAAAGGGAGACAAGCGAACAAACAAAAAAAAGAATTGAAAGAAAGAAAGAAAAATCGAGAGAAAAACTTTCAGCTTTGTAATAGTTAGAAACCTTTGTAAAAATTCCAGCTTTTGCGTGTTTTGATGTTTTTCAACCTTTGTAAGCTTTTGAGTATGAGTAAATAAAAGGTTTCCTTTCATTCCCTATAGAAAAGTGTGTTATTCCTTGTTCTTAAACTTTTGTTAGTTTATATACAAAAGTTCCAATATATTCCATACCCCAAATTTCTTTATGCCTAAAGGTAGAAAACAAATTTAGGCTGTGCTGGGTTATTCTGAGGGGACAGTAGGAAAGTTACCTGGTTTAAGGTTGGTGCTGAAATGTACTTTAAAAGTTCCATCGGATACTCGAAGTAATTCTGATCAAAGCATAGACGAAGATACGGAAGCATAGTGGACCTTTTTCTATAAATTGAAAAAGTTTATGATCTTTAAATAATATGTTTTCTATGTTTAAGGAATGAATATGGAATCTGAAAGAGATTACTCAGAGCTACCTATTGATATATTAGAGACTATTGCTTCTAAACTGTTTGTTGTTGATAGATAGAATTTTCAATCCGTATGTTGTGTTGGGAATATTGTTGATAGAAACTATAATTCATACTAATTATTATTTTAAAGAATATCTTAATGGAACACTAGATAGAAAGAATAGAGATTTTATTTATCTTTTTTCACTTATCTTAAGATAATCGTTACTTACAGTAATATTGTATATGTTTAAAAAAAAAAAAACTTTTATGAAAATAGTTTCCAAAACCGATTGCTCCAACTTGCATCAAGATATATTAGAGTTGATAGCATCGAAATTTCCTGTCTTAGATAGACAAACATTTCGATTGGTGTGTTGGGATTACACTGTTAAGATTTACAATCTACATCAAACAGATTATTATAAACAGACTATGAAAGGAAAACCCGATAAAGATAAAAGAAATTTTATTCATTTCAACCTTAGTTTACTCAATTATGATAAATAATATGATTTTGAAAGTGAAAGAGATTTCTCTAAATTCCCAAAGGATATATTAGAATCGATTGCATCGATATTATATAGAATTGATAGAGAAAATTTCAGCCTAGCATGTCATGACTGGCATACTGCAGTCGAGTCCTATAACGACCACAGATACAACTACTATAGAGTGGAATATAACTATGGAAGATATTATTGCTATTACAAATGATAGACATAGATATATTTGTTATTAGTGTTCATGTTGCATATTTGATAATAAAACAAGATAATATGATAAGAAACATAATGATATTGAATCGACAATCTCCGACGTCCTATTTTGGGATATTGCTGCTAGAAACTAGACCATATAATAATTCAAGATGAAAATTTAGAAATTCTCTTTACAGAACATAACGATAACCCATATCAGGGGGGTCAGGTACATAACTTAGGAAACCACGAAAACCTAGAAAATTCAGACATAGAAATAGATTTAAACCAGTTAATCAATGATTATGATGATGAACATATGATTGATGAAAATATTTGGGGATGTAGATCAGACTAATGGATTGCGAAGTTGGTAATAAAATTTTTGCTAAAATAAAAGATATAGATAGAAGAATTAAGGATTGTAAAGAAGAACAATGATATTGAGAGTTTTGGTCAGTTTATTCAGGAATTGGTGGAGCTTCTAGAAAAACATTAATAAAGATATAATAAAAAATAGATGAACATATTTTCATAGTGGTAAAATCTATACAAAAACAAATAAAAATTTAACTAAGCATCACAGAGAAGATCATCTAAATGGATAAATATCAAACGTTAGAGGAACAAGATAGACCGTTAAAAATAGAAAAAGATTTAATAGAAATACAAAAAACCAATAATTTATTTTGTAGAAAAGATACTAAAAGAACTAGAAGATATTAATAAAATACTTGATAAGAAGTCAGAAGATATTAAGATAGGAAATAAAAGTCAGAATAAAAGCCATTAAGAAAAATGAAAATAAAAGAAGGATAAGGTTGAAATAATCTAAAATGGTAAGTTCAGATTCTGAAAATGAAAGTTATGAGGTAGATAATTTAATTACACAGATCGGTGATTTAACACTTCAAGATGAAAATTTCATAAATATTAAGCCTAATTATGCTATGAAAACTGAGTGGAATCCTAGTATAAATGATATAGCTAGTACGAATAATAGCCAACCAGCTATAAGAAGAACTAGTTTTGATCAGTCTACTAGAGGATATGCAAGTTTTCAGGCTGCAGTAAATAAAACACCTTTAGGAGATATAAAAAATGAACCGATTAATCCTTTTGGAATTTATTTAGATTTGGATTGTGTAAAAATTACTGAGGAAGCTATAGATACATGGGAAACTTCTTAAATATAGCTGTTTCTGTTAAGAAAATGGATTTTGACTTGACTAAAGGGTTTTTAGAATGAAGTTTAGTTAATAGTGTCCTTAGATTTTGAATCGGCAATCTCCGACATCCTATTTATACAGATATAGAATACGAATCTACTTCCGAATATGAATGAACAGAATATTATAGGAAGAAGTTCATTCAATGAAAATATAGATAATTCTATAGAATATATTGGAGAGTATAATCAAGATATATTTGTAGATAAAAGAAAGTTAAAACAAATACAAAGAGAAAACTTTTCCTTGTCAAACTACTCAAGATTTAAAGTAAATATAATAGATAAACTAGGAATTACACCTTGAAAACATCATCTTTTTTATGGATTGAATATTCAAGAAAGAGCTTTATTAGATATTCAAGAAAAACTACAAAAAATAAAATTTCAAATTAGAAACCCTCTAGGATGGATGCATATAGGAGCAATTTAGATAATGATAAAATCAACATTTAAAGAAGGATTAGATACACCAATTGATTTGGTAATAATGGATAATAGAATCCAAGATAGAAAAGATGCCTGTTTAGGGATTTTGAGGGGTATCGAAGAGCAATGGAAATCAGAATTGTACTCCAAGGGATGGAATGCTGCTTCATGAAAGGTTTCCGTACTTATGAAGGAATAAAAAGTCATTTTTCAATAATGATAGCACCAGCTAGATCAACACCTCCATCAGCTGACAAATACTTAAAGTTGAAGATAAGAATGCTCGAGAAAGGAAAAGTCAAATCCAGCCCTACAGTACAGAAGAAGATTTGCCAGCTAAGGCAGCATAGGGTAACATATGTCCGACCACATGTCAGAGAAATAAAGAAAAAGATAAGATGGACTGTGATACCAGTACGGAAGACGAATAAGATTGTGATAGAAGACAAAGAAGATAAATAATTTCTAAGGCTAGATTCGGCCATCATAACCTAGAGGACTTAAAGTTTTGGCCAAGTCAACAAGAAGATAAAAGCTTAGTAAATTTTTCTGATCAGCTCAAAGAATTCTAGCCAAGAAGATAAACTTCAATTATAGGTAGATAACCTAGGAAACCACGAATACCTAGAAAATCTAAATGTAGAAATTATTATAAACAGATTATGAAAGGAAAACCCGAAAAAGATAAAAGAAATTTTATTCATTTCAACCTTTGTTTACTCAATTATGATAAATAATATGATTTTTGAAAGCGAAAGAGATTTCTCTAAATTACCAAACGATATATTAGAATAAATTGCATCTATATTATATAAAACTGATAGAGAAAATTTCTAATGTCAGGCACAATTCTTGAGGTGATTGGTCCGAACTCGAATCGGGCTCAAATTTGATCAGGTGACCTGGAATGAGCCAACTAACAAAAGTCACTTCTATGTTGAGATGCAGGGCTTTTTTCGGCCATCCGGAATCTTGAAGATGGTGTTTCGGGCATTTTTTTGTTTTTAGTGGCATTGTTGTTGTAATTTTTCTGTTTTTAGGGATAATTTCGTAATTTTCTATTTTTTGGGGTATTTTTGTAATTTCATTATTTTTAAGTTTCGATTAGGTTTAGGTTTTGTTTAGAGCTTTAAAGATTTCGTTTCTCATTATTTTCGGCTGCTTTTGATTAATTGAAAATTTTTGACTTTCCGAAAAGTAGAAAGTTTTCACAATTTTCTTGCTTTTCTTTTGTTTAGTCATTCTTTTCGATATTGTTCGTGCATCAATTTCAGGCTGGTATGTCATGACTGGCATACTTCAATCAAATCCTGTAACTGTAAGATATTACTTTGGAAGATATTATGAAATAACTGTAAGAAATTATTTCCAAGTAAAACATCCATTCCAGTATGATAGAAATAAAATGGAGGACATTTGATAAAAAATGATCCTAACAATCTTATCTGTCTTTCTATCCCTTTATCTAGGCTAATGTTGTTATTAGAAATATTTCTCTCTTTAATAGGTTTTAAATCTTGCTAATATTCCTTATTAAAGCAATCTGATTTACATAAACATGATCCTGCTCCACAATACATAGTCCAGAAGATCAAGAGGAATCTAAGATACAGATACAAGAGTTGATTAATAAAAAATTAATTAGAGCCAATAGATCTCCACATAGCTCGCCAGCTTTTATGGTTAGAAACCATGTAGAGATAGTTAGAAATAAAGATAGAATGGTAATTAACTATATAAAGCTAAATGATAATACTATATTTGATGGATATTTCTTACCACATAAAGAAATGCATGTCATGTAATATAGGATAAGTATATATATATATATAAATATATATATATATATAAACATATATATATATATATACATGACATTTTCAATGTAAGAGGAATGCTGCTATGTACAACAAACTGTGTGCTCTTCGTGTGCACCTGAAGGAAAAGTAGCAGAAATCTTCTACGATGTTGTGTTTTTTCAATCTGTAAAGATTAAGTCGCTGCACTGTGAGGTAGATAGATTGAAAAAATACAACGTCGCAAAAGATTTCCACTACCTTTCTTTCAGGTGCACATGGTTTGGTGCACATAGTAGCATTCCTCTTCAATATAAATATAAGATACATCTACAACAAGGAAAAAAAAACCAAATATATATAAGATATATAAATGTATATGTATATATAGAAAATACATAAATCAATTTTTGATAATTTTTCTTCAAAAGCTATGTCACACATTTCCCGCTTCTTGTTTGGAAGAGAGCTATTGCTCTGAATCCTTGTCCGAAATTTCCCTTCTTTGAAAACAAACTTTTTTTCAGAGGAGTGTCCGAAAACTACCAAAACTCAAAGTGTTAGTACACACCCCACCCCAAACTCCTGAAGGTAATGCTCAAGTCACAATTCAAAGCTGGGTGATTTCCTTTTCTCTCGGTGCCTAGTTCGTGATTCCCTGAAGAAGCAAAATTGCCATTAGTGGACTGGTACTGTTCACACAAGGCGACGACTAATGGTTTTTGAAGGGATATACATCGATTCTAAGAATTAAAGGTGGGTAATTGATTCTATTTTCTGACCTCTTAAAATTTCCTATTTTGTTAAGCTAGAAAAATTAGGGCAAATTTTGGTTACAATGCATAGATTAATTAAGTTTTTGTGATCTTGGAGGGGATTTCGATAGTATTGAAGTTTGTTGCAAATTTTGTTGAAACTTTGTCATGATTTCTGGAATTTTTAAATTGAATTTGAACAGGAGGACTAGTGGTAATGTTATGTTTGTGATTAAGTTTTCCAGCTTAAAGCTTCTTATAAGTTCTAAAATTTGTGAGATGGCACTTTTAACTTTAAATTCTTGAGGGTGATACATTCTTTGCAAAGCTTTTAACTTAACATTATTTCCTGTTGATGAAAGGCATAGCCCACCTGCTTTTCCTTAAAATATTTTTATTATATTATTTCTTTTCGCTTCTAAGTCATTTGGTTTTCAAGATTTCTTTCTCTTTTGGTTTTCAAGTCGTTTTGTTAGTTTGGGGCTCATTAATTAAACTTTTATAATAAGAGACATGAGTTAAGTGAGTTTAAAGAGGGAGCTATGTTAAATTCCACAAACTTTTGTACCATAATATTAACATAGTTTGCTCTGCTCATTTCTCTCTCTATCTCTCTCTTCCTCCTTGCGTTTTCATTGCTTTGTATTGAACTCTAGAAATTTGATTTACATTGTTTATCAGTGAAATGGATGCAAAGCCATGTTGCTCCACTACAGACCATTTTGGTGACAAAAAAATAAGGACAAATCAGAATTGATAAAAGATGCTGCTAACTCGAAGTTGGAGGATGTCCAGAGCTATTCCAGCTAATTCAGGATCAAGTCCCTATTTGTTGGTTAGGAAGTCCAGAATGACTACCTTCCTTTTTTTGCATCCGGAGAATGCTGGTGACATGTTAAACTCCTCGATGTTTGACATTCATCTCAGGTTAGTCTTTGAGACTTTTTACCAAGTGATTATTATGCTACTTAATTTAGTGTACTAGACTGATTGCATTTGCTTGTTTAGTATAGTGGAAAGCATAAGTTATTATGAAGCTAAAACAAACCATTATTTCCAACAGGAACATTTGGAAAAAAATGTAGGAAGAGCAACAAATACTATCGCTATGCATTGACTCACTTTGGTTTCACATCTATTGTACCGCTGATCTAAATAATGTCATGTAATGGATTCAGAAGCTTGACATTTTCTCCTACCAGTATATTTTTTTTCACGGTTTGCACGTTTTAATTATTCGAGATGACCTATTTATATTCATTTCGAATTGCATTTCGGTATCATTAATGTTGTAACACAAATTTGTAACTTAAACCTGCATGATCCACTAGACTCTATTGATTTATTGTGGATTCAATGACAGCTCTTAGGACAGATGCTTTATTCTTTTAGATTCATTGCCATCAGCAAACCAGAGTGCCCTAGAACCACTGTGAAGATAGTATGTCTAGACTTTATACTATGAAACTCATCATTGTAGCTTATTTATTTATTGATTGCTCTAATCTAGATGGTTTTTTCATGTCATTGGGTTCCTGTATTACATACACAAAGGGAAGGGCAAGTCTACCAACAAAGTTGAGCTTTACAATATACCTAGGGATGGCAAAATGACCGGCCCGATGGATACCCGACCTGACTTGACTTGTTTGGGGCGGATTTTACCTAACCTGTTTAAGGATGGGGTAGGTATGCAATGACCTGGCCTAACCTGTGGCAAATCTAGAACTTGACCGGCCGTGGTTTGCCTTTGCCCACCCTGATTAATATACACATTTTCTAATTATATTTTATACAAAAAGACATTACTAATTTACTACCTTAACAGTTCAAACATCTGGACATTTCACTCATTTCATTTCCCTCTCAATCTCTCATCTCCTTTTCTCTCTCATCTCATTTCACTCCATCCCTTCCAGCTCGGCGGTCGGCTCCAATGCAGTCCATTTCCTCCGACATTCTCCGGCACTATCGTAGTCCATCTTCTCCATTGAAGTCCATTCGCTCGGCGGTCGGCACCATTGCATTCCATTCAGACATTTCGTCCTTCCCAACTTCCCATTTCCTCTGACATTCTCCTCCATTGAAGTCGCCGACGGTCGCTAACTCGCTGTTGTCCTTTGTCGTCGACTCGTCGGTGCTCTGCTGTCCTCCGACAGTCGCTGCTGTCCTCCATCGCTTAGATCTGGTCAGCCATTCAATTTTCTGGTCAGCCTCTCAGCTCTCACTTGGTTTTTTTTCAAAAAATTTTTTTTATTAAGTTCTGAGATTCATTGATTTTTTAAAATCCTAATAGACTAGTCTATTTATCCTAATTTTAAAAGAACAGCTTTTCAACTTTATCTTAAACTAATGTACATTTTCGAAGTATTACTCCCCTATTCCAGAAATGTGTGATGCTTACTTTATTTGGAACATAGAGGTATAAAATATGGCATATGCCTTTCTTGCTACTTCCTGAAGTGATTAGTATTCTCACTTTTTTAATTTTTAATTTTTTTTATTAAGTTATGAGATTCATTGATTTTTGGCAAGGATATAGCAGCCTAAAATGAGATTATTATGAGTTCATTGATATATTATTTGCCTTTCTTTCTATATGTCGGATGTTTACAAGTCAAGGGTTCATATTTTTTTATTACTACTAGATAATTTTTTATACTGATGTTTGGAAATGCAGCCCCATTTGGAAGTGGCAATTGAAGAGAAGAGATGGAAAGATCAAACTAACTTTTAATTTGTTTTCTTTGTTTCAGACAGTGTTATCTTTATTGTACTTGAATTTAATTGGCAAAGCTATTATGCTTTTTGGAACATTAGGATGTATTTTATTTAATTGTGGAACAGGATTTCTGGAACATTAGGATGTATTTTATTTAATTTTGGAACTATTTTATTTTCATTAATTGGCAAAGCTGTATTTTATTTTATATACGTTGATATGAATTTTGTTTACATTTCCACTTGATTTTTTTTTCCTTTTTTCCTTCCATTCTTGAACGGGTTTCGGGTCAAACAGGTCAGTTCGACCCAGACCCACCCAAAAAAATCCAAAAAAGGTCAAAATGGGAAAAGGTTAGGTTTTATAGGAACAGTGCAGGTCAGGTCACGGTTCTGAATTAAGAAACCCGTGGTAGGTCATGGGCAACGGTGGGCCTGGCTCCAGAAAAGTCAGGGCATTTCTGGGTTTTCAAAAACCTGCCTTGACCGGTGCCATTACCATCCCTAAGTATACCTCGTCTTGTACCAGATGTAAGTGACACTTAATCTTTCCATGAATATGTTGGTTTACAGATTGTTGTAACTAACTTCTTTTTATGGCATCATATACTCCTAGGTTCCTCGTCAGGTAGGAGGTGAGGAAAGCGGCTATTATGTCATCACGTATGAATTTGGTTTGATTTAAAGGCTCCATAGATTTAAGTTTGGATAGTTTTCCACACTTTGTAAGGACTCTCGTTCGACTATTTAGTTTCCTAGACAAGAAGGCTTTGAATTGTATAGTTGTGGTGAAATTCCCCAATTTAAAATTTAAAATTTAAAATCTAAAGTTAACCATATTAAAATTTAAAATTAAAAGCAATAAAACATATAATTGTTTCCATGTAGGGATTTTGTGCCATATCATCTAAGTGTATGTATCAGATTAGTCTACATACTAGACTCAAACTAGATTAGTGGAACCCATTCATCAGCAATGCATTTTGCACGACACTCAAGCACTGAAACCAATAAGTCTGCTTCTTTTTCTATCATATCCAACAAGAATTCATAGTCACCAAATACATGAGAACAAAAGTAGAAGCTTAATATTAATAACACCATCAAACTGAAAACATATCATCTCAATGTCTAGCAGTATCTTCAATGGTTGAGGTGTCATTCTTCTCCTAATGTTTTTAACAAGAGCATCTTTCACTTAATTAGTGAAAGCAAGAACCATGTTGTAGAATAATTTTTTTTCCGAAAAGCTACCTTGGAATTAAATTATTTTTGTTTGCAGAAGACACTGGATTAGTTCTCTGTTGAGGCACTAAACAAATTCAATGCAGAACTGCTGGCCCAAGGTGATGAAGCTTACAATGATCAGGTCGAGGGGAATGTTGAGTACATTGATATTCTTGGTTGTTGTGCTATGGAGAACTTCCAACTAGAGCATGACCAAGGAGTTTTAGGGGTTGGGGGGGGGGGGGGAAATAGAGAAAGTAAGGCTGGAAAAAAGGATATCAAGGTATGTTTCATTATGGGTTAATATTGTAGATGGTATAAGAGTTTTGCATTTTTTGATTATGCATTAACTTTTCAATTTTTTGTCAAATTCTACATTAAGCTTGTAGTGAAAATGAAAAGAAAAATGATCAACAAGTTGGTCTCTCAAAGTGTCTTCATCTGCCTCATTTCACTTTGTCGAAATGCAGGGGCCAGGATCTTATTCGGATGGGTCAAAACCCAAAACTAGATTGAAAACCTTGTTGTTCTAGGAAGCAAGTCAACCCAAAGTCCCCCACTCCTCGAGGCAATGACACCCATCCGACAGGTTTTTAGAAGCAGACACACAACAAGGGGCAATGCATTGTTGGGAAGAAATTATTGAAGAAAAGTAGCGATCCATCAAGTGCAAAACTACTTTCTGATCCTTCGACCTCAGGTGAGTAAATGAATCCTAGTTTTAACGACTGCAACGTTGAATCACTTGCAATAACATTAATGTATGGCTATTAATACTTCCTAATTTTTGACAGTTCTGGTTCTTGGATGAAACCAAGATCTTCCTTCTAGCTTGGTTCTTGCAAGTTTTTGTGTATATTATGCAATCTTCTAATGATTTAATATTGATTAAGTCCTTATAATTCTTTTTTTTTTTTTTTTTGTAATTAAACAGGCCAAACGATTGCTTTATCAAGCAGGAAAGGTCATGGATATGCTAAGGTACCTAGCAGATGGGGTACTAGGAGTCGCCTACATGTTGAATTGTCAGCTCTCGGTGGCATCATTGGTGATGATTACACTCAGTTTGCTGCAGCTTGTGGTGTCCTAGCAAAGATGGGCAACAAGCTCTTGATCACTTATTATTCATTCAGTGATGTGTCATAGGAGATCAAGGATCAGCTATGGGAGGAGATAAAGGTATAGAAATGAAAATATTTTTTATAGATAGATTGTCAACCCACTACTATATCTCACGAAAAAAGTGTAAGAATATTTAAATTTGGTAATAAATTTTAAAATACTTTGAGATAGACCTTGACTAATTGTGTATCTATTTCATTTTAGGAAAACAGTACTTTTCCATACAACAATGTGCATGAAGGGTGGTATTTCAAACTATAAATTCAATTTGGAGGGACCACCAAAGTAGGCTAAAGAAGGAATTCTTCAAACCCACCAAGATAAAGATAAATACCACTATGTAGGGATGGGAGGGTTTGATCAATGGCAATGGGAAGCAAGTTGCAAGTACTAGAAAAGGGACGAAGTGAAGGTTGTTTTCGTCTTTGATTTCCAACTACTTCTTTATTTTTCTGCCTCACTTCTTATTACTTGTTCGAAATTACCATGTATCTAATTCAATTATAAAAAAATTTAGGCGGAGTCTGCTTAAAACTCATTAAATTGAGCACCTCAACAGTTTCCTCACGTCACATGGAAGACTCCATTTTTGATTATTTAGGTGAAAGTAAACTTTTTAACTAGTTTTAATATGCTATATATTAGGGTTTAGCTTTCTTATACAATTTTTAAATGGTTTCTGATCTCAAAAATCTTATAATGGTTTCTATTATACATTTTTTTTTTACAACTGTCCACTGAGGAGAAGGTTTGACACATTTTGATGTGTTTTTTACTTCCAAAAAAAGGAAGGATTCCTCCACAGTTGATGACATCACGAGGGATATTGTTGTAAGTCTTCACACATCTTTTATCGATTTTAATCAAAGCTTAAGTATATTGATTGGTAAATAATTTAATAGCCAAAAACAAAACCAATTGGTCATTGGATTAATGTTACTATGGTGTATATTGCAGACATCTATGGAGAACTAGTACATGGTGTTGCCAAAGGCTTCTCTTAGAGATCTACTCCTCTTCAATTGGCAAAGATAGAAAGGGTCGTTTGGGCTCTATGGGAAAAGAGCTGTCAAAGTCAATTTTAAGGGTATCAGAGGCCAAAGCACTAAACACGGAGTTGAAAAAGATCCAATGCAATTGGGTAGAGAGTTTGCAACTTGAAAGGGAGAGAATTAGAGAGCAACTTCAACTTGAGGAAGACGCTTTCAAGGAAGAGTTGGAAAGTAAGATGAGAGCAAAGGTCCAAAGTCAAATGGAGGAGGAGATGAAGGCCCTTTTTTCACGAATGGGTCCTAGTGTTGCTGGTCTTCTATATGTAGCCCCATTGCCTCCCTCGAGTGCTTCCAACACGTCACCTGGAGTTGTATCGACCAGTAGGAAACCTCCTAACGCTAATGCTTTGGACGATTTGACTCAAATCCCACCTTGATGCTCTTTCTATTTCAGGTATGCTTGAGATTTTGGTCACGACCATTTTAGTTACTCATGAAACTGTTATCATCTATTATCATTCTAGTGGTCATGTTAATTATATCCCTTGCATATTGTAGATCCTTCTTGAGGGTATCTTACTATGCCTTATGGAAATTCAACGAGCATGGTTCATAAGTCCCATAATCATATGCATGACTTCTATTGGACATTGGGTTGTTATCCCTTGCACATTTTGCTTGCTGGAAATATCTGCATATATTTCCCGTTGTTTGGACTGATTGGTGGTCACTGTTTTTGCATATCAAAGGATAGCGATTTCTGTACACTCTTGGACTGCCCAAGATTGTGTCTTTTGCATGTCTTGACAGTTGCTTTTGTTACTTACAAAGTATGCCCAATAGTTTGTTTGACAAAGATACAATGGAATTTTACCACTCTTTTGTTCTTAGAGATTGCAATCCTTTTCTGAACCTGGTAGATGCTGGTATGACATTGTGAGAAGATTATTGCCTTGTTTGGTTATAAGAACAATTTGCCTCTTTTTGTTTTTATCCCTTGATTTCTTAGTAGTTATGTTCTTGGAGAGGTGGTTATATAGTGAGTGTTTTGTTTCCGTTAGTATGCTTAGTGTTTGGTAGTTTGTGAACTTTTATGTTGATAGTGTTCTATAGATAAAGAACATTCAAAGTATATATCTATTTTTGAATGTTACTTTGGTCATTGTGAGTTTTTTTGTGCTACTTTGACTTTTCATGTCATTCCAAGTTTTGTTACTTAAAGTTGACAATTTTTTATCTTTGTGAAACAACTTGCATTGATTAGGAGCATTTTTTGGCCTTTACCCTCTTATGTGTAGGGGTTGAAGCAGTATTCATCTCTTGTTGTAAACTCATTTTGATATTGTATAGAGTTGGTTAGATGGAGGCATTCTTTTGAATTTGACTGGTTTTTATGTTTATTTAGTTACACTTTTTGGATCAAGATATATAACTTAGGTTCTGGTTGAGGGATTAGGATTTGTGATGGAGTAGTTTTGATAAGAGATGAGGTAGTAGTGATGGCATGTTGCTAAATATTGATCAGATATGTAAAGTTTTGGTATATTGGATTAAGAACTTAACTACTTCCTTTGGTGACTTAAATGCTTCTTTTGGTGACTTGGGTTCTAGTTGTATGATTGGATTTGTGATGGAGGATGTAGTTTTGATGAGAGATGAGGTAGCAGTGATAGCGTGTTATAATTAAGCATGAACTGAGCAAATGAACTTGGCAATGATTCTAAAATCATGTCATTTTTAGTCTCTTAATTGAAATTTATGCCTAGAGATTCAGCTTCATTAAAGGCAGCCATCCACTTGGGCATATTCTCTTTGATGGGCGTCCCCTCAACCATTATGGTGTTCATGATGACTTTTATAGCCTCCTACCTTGCAAGCCGGCTTTTGTTAGAGAACATCTCTCTTAGTGATAAATTGATTGCTTTCGTAGTATCCATGTTCTCGTGTTGAGCTTGAAACACATTACTCATGCAAGCTAAAATATAACATATGGCCATTCGGTTCGCTTTCTGCCATTTTGCATGTACAACCTTTTGCTCAGGAGTGGAATCGTCTACAAGAGTAGGGCAGGGGTTGGTGAGAACATACTTGTACTCTTCTGCAGTGAGACTATGTTCATATTCCTCTTCCTATTCACATAGTTTGGTCCGATTAACTTATTCTCCTTGAGAATAAGGAACAAAGGACTGAAGGAACTTCCACCAGACATTTCTGTAATTTATGAAAAAAATATTTTATGAGATGATTCTAAATAAATAAACACATAGTCGTACAATTTAATGAGCAGATAAGACACATTGTTTTTTTCATATTATCTTAGATCATAGTTAATCCACTACTATAATCAATAATATGGTTGCTTCGTAGAAAATATAACAAATATGTAACAAATATTAAATAAACACATATATCCACTGCTACAATCAATAATCGTAGGTCATAGTTAATCCACTACTATAATTAATAATAAATAAAAACATAGTCATATTGATATATGTAACTAATATAACAATACCTGATGACCAATTCGGTTCTTAGAAAATACAACAGAGCTTCGTAGGAAGGCTAATGTTTTCCTGAGTTGAGTGAATAACCATTGCTTATTATAATCTTAGAGTTAATCAATCTAAAGAAGTTCCAACATAGGGTGACCATTAACTTATTTTAAACTATGGATAATTTAGTGGCAATGCCTCCAATGTAGGTTGGCCGACACTAACATTTATCATCGAAAATAACTTTTAATTTGTCTACTAATATTCAGGTTCTTATGGACAATTATCCTATAGGGGTCATACCCAAGGTTACACGAGAAACCCATAACCTATTAACACAAACAAGTAATGGAAACCATGAGTTTAGATTAAACACTCTCACACTCAATTTTTTAATGTGAGGATTATTATAAAATATAGTCTAGGTTTTATATCTTAAGAAAAAACATAACTTTATTATATTTCTATATCAAAAGTGAGATCCTTCAACAAATATAATTATAAGTTATCAATTTTTATAAAACCATATATTTTTTTATAATTCCTTAAAATTTTGTAGTCTAGGTTTTGTCCTTTTAGAAATAATAATCCAAAATTATATTTCTATGTCAAGGATGAAACCCTTTAAGAAATATAATTATTCGGACTAAATCCTATTTCCAAAATAATCATACAAATTTTAAAAGAATAAATTTTATTCCTATAATTATTAGGGCTTTTACCCGATTTGGTCCCATAAGTTTGGTCCTAAATTTTTTTTTTTAAAATTATAATGGTCCCTCACATTTTTACGAGTAGTCAGAATAATCCAAACTATTAATTTTCGTCCACTCCCACGGCAGAGCCGATCACTTGCATGGCACGTGATTGATTGTGGGGCTAATTCTGTCATTTCCTCTCTTCCAGCTCTAGATTGCAGGAGAAAATTGCCATATCAGAGCAGTCATAGCCTTCTTCATTACCTTGATCCAAGATTCTCCTTGTTGCCTTCGATCAAGGTCCTCCTCTTCCTGGGCCTGTCCAAATCCCTCCCAATTTTCATCATTGCTGCTAATCTTCCCATACGGATGAAGAATGAATCAAAACCCTCTTTTAGATCTCAACCCCATAATGGAAAAACCTAGAAGAAGCTTCCTTTGAATTTAGGCAATGAAATCTTGCCTCTGTCTGTATTATAGAAATCTTGCTTCCTTTGATTGACAACTAATTATAAAGAGAATGTGCGCCCCAAAATTGTCCGGATTTTGTACTGTTTCATGGTTTTTCTCATGGTGGATGTTCTAGTGGCTCTGTCAAGCTTTCTAGTTTAGGGTTTGGTTGGTTTAGTACTTGAGCCACCGTCCAACGAGCCATACTTATCGACATCTTTGCAAGAGTTCTGGGGTAGAATATGGAATCTCATAGTAACAAATTCTCTACGACAATCCGTATACAAGCCCGTCAGGACAATTTGTATAGTTCCACTGGGGAAAAAATATAATCTTCCCCGACAATCTTCTTCGACAGTTCGTAGAGTTCTGATGTTGTCTTTAGCCCATTCACGGGCCAAAGTCTTAGACAGCTGATTCATTGCGACTTTGGTTGCTCCGTATGCTGATCCGAGCTGCACACTTTGGCGAGCTCCACCGCGGACTCCCTGTAGGCTGGCCTAGTCGAGCGCTGCTCGCCTGACTAAGCCGCTTAAGGGCAATCTCCTGGCTCGCCGCTCAAGCCTAGCATGGCCTGGCCGATGGTGCTCACTGCTGGCATCTGATGGTCCATTTGCTGGTCCTTGCACACTCATCTGTTCGGCACCAATCATCTTTGGTTGCTGCTCCTCGGCCGCTGGCAGTCGCCCGCGGATTGCCTAGTTGGGCAGTAGTAACCTGAGACTGCCCCCCCTCCCCCCCGGCCCTTTTTTTTTAAATTTCCGGCGATGCTCCGGCACAGATTCCGACGATCAGTTTGATGGATTCGGCGGATACAGATCTCAATTTTTTTTTAATAAAATAAAATAAAAAAAGACAGGAAAATTAAAATAAATTAATTTACAAAATCCTATACCTCTATTAGCTAGGTGTACAAGAATACAAACCCTATGCTTCAACTTACGAGGCGTACAAAATAAGTCTAAATTAGACTTTTTGGTTCATACATAAACAAATAATGACATGTATATTAAGCCATCCTAAAAATTAAACATTATGAGAAATCGTTCTCTTTTATGAGATAATACTTTGATACCATCTATGAGAACAACCCCATGTCAAAAGAGACGAGAATTCTCTAACCCTTATAATCCATAGGGAAATCCCATGTTTACAAGTAAAACACGAGAACCCAAGACTGATTTTAAAAAAATACTCACATAGAATGAAAACATTATCAGCTAGAAAATATGTCTGGAGAGATTTTGACAGGGTGGTGACGTCTTCTTAATATTATAATTAGAGTTCCTAAAAGATTGGTTATGTTGGGATAGTTTTAAAACCCCAAATAACCTAATTAGGTTAATTAAAAAACCTTAGGGTTTTATTGGCCAAAAGCCAATAGCCCATGTTTCATATTATATGATTAAAGGCCTAATTAATTATTCACTTTATTGAGATCCAAAATAATTATTTTGGCACATTAATCAATAAACCTTTTAATTTATTTTACTTAGGGCTAATAATTAATTCAATGGAATAAGTTCAAATTAATTATTAAGCCCTAAAAAAAAATACCACTCATTTATTTTATACAAGCCCACTAATAATTAACATTAGAAGCCCAAGTCCAAAATAATTGTTAAAACAATTGATCTTATGGACTGGCCCAAATTAATTATAAAGACTTATAAATAAATAAATTAATTTTATTTAAGCTCAATTAATTAATCCAAAGGATGATTAAAACCTGAATTTATTAATTAAAGCTTTCTACACTAAAATTAATTCTCCAACTCCCACATTTTAGTATAACGTAAAATCATACATAATAAATAGGCTTGATTAGGGACCATACATAAAATCATACACAATGTTTATGGATCTATAAAATTGATCAAAATACCCTTGCTACTTAGTAGCAATATTTTTAGTCATTTAAACACCTTCTTTTATCGTCATAAGAAGATGATGAACTCCAAGAAATATTATTGTACCGTCCTTTGGTATTTAGTTCAATATGTTAATTCACATTCAATATTTATTAGAAAAATATCCAGTACTATATTAAATAATACTACTAAGGCTTTGGATTCTATGAATTAACTTGAACAATCCACAAGGGGGCGATTAACCATCTCAGAATAGAGATGGCATAGAGACCTTGTTGTATAGGTCTGTCTTAATTATTTAGATCAATGTACCTAATATAAAAAGCTATTGGTCTCATATAAAAGATACCTCACGTATATCATATTAAAGCACAAAGACCTAGCTTCACCAGACCACTAACCTATATTCATGTCATGGGGTTGTCTCCACGCAGGTGCTACTATGACATTAGTTTTCTTTTTTTTGATTGTACATTTGGAGAACATCAATGTGTGATGTCGTTCTACACATTCAGGATGTGCTAACACATATAGTCTAGGATCACTACCTAATGATTAAAGGTTAGTCACCCTACTTAAAGGAGATTAATGTGGTATGACCTTTATTTAATGGAATGTCCAATTCCATTAAATGGCCATTTTCAATTTCCTTATGATTTAAACTTCTGGTGATCTATACCTTGCTGTTGTTGTGTTGAATGTCCCAACACATAAATCACAAATTTAAGTCAAGTTGGACCTTATTGTATGAAAAACATATGTACAATAAAAAATTTCAAAAAGACCTCAATTTATTAATTAATAATTACATAATTGGTATTCTTTTTGGGAAAAATCCCAACAAGACAAGGAAAGTAACTTTGGCAAGCATTTACTCAAATTAGCATATATTCGTTCATTTCTAAGGATATCAAAGACTAGGCCTGTCACTAATGGGTTTTGGCCCAGGGCCAACCCGATATATGTGCACTAGGTTGGGCTATCATTTGGGTGGCTCATTTAGAACTAGGGCTCTGTGGGGTTGGCCCACTTGGATAAATGGGCCTAGTTTTTTATGTGAAGAATATGAATTAATTGATTAACTTAATATTTAATAGTCCATGATTCCACTATTCTCAATAGTCACGTTTTGGATCCAAGTATTTCTCTTTTTCACTTCTTCTATAATATATAGGTGACTTTGATTGTATTAAAAATTCTTAAAAGTTGATATGGATGCACACTGGTTATACATTATAATTCTTTCGATTCTATGGGCTTTAATATATTTAAATCAATTCTAATTTCTTTTAGAGGGGACCAAAAGGAGGAGAAGGGTAAATTTGCATTTCAAGCATTTCGTTTTTTGAGCCTCTCATCGTATAAAGTTTTATGATAATATATATGAATTTAATTTTATTATTGATATTTCTCTAGCTTTATGTTTCTTTGTAATATTTGTGTAAATTGTATATTTGCATCTAAAAATATAAATTGATAAATTAAAATATTAAAAAATATACATGTGTGGACCAATGGGCCTGTTCATGGTTTTTAGGGGATGGATTGGGCCTTAATGAATGTTGATTTTTTAAATTCGGGCCTGGGCCCTATCCAATCCTAGTTGAGTGGGCCTATGTTGGCTGGGCCAGGTTGGGTTAGATCAGCCCATATTGACAGGTCTATCAAAGAAGATTAGCCTTATATGCTCAACATGTTCATCTACATTTGTTGTATAAGCTAGGATATCATAAAAATACACCACAACAAATTTACCAATGCATTCCCTAAGCACAAGATTTATTAATCTCATAAAGTTACTAGGTGCATTAGTTAGTCCAATTGGTATCACAATCCACTTATACAATCTATGTTCAGTTATAAAGGCTGTTTTCCGTTCATCCCATTCCTTAATTCAAATTTGGTGATAACTACTTTTCAAATCAATTTCAGATAAATATTTATTGCCACTTAATTGTTCTAACATGTCCTCCAACATAGGAATATAAAATCTATATTTTATCATTATCTTGTTGATAGCCTGATGCAGATTGGCTTGAGCTCGGAATGGGCTCAACTTTGACTTTTGGGCTTTTTATGTTATGGCTTTTTTAATTTCCAATTAGGATTAGAGTAGATTTTAGGTTATAAATAGTTCATTTTTTCTTCAGTTATAGACAGGCTTTTACAATGTGATTTTTCCTACTTTTGTCATTGACTTTTGGTCATTAAACTGAAAACTTGTGTGTTTTCACAATATCCAGTTCTTTTCCTGTTTAGCCGTTTATTCGTTCCTGTTTATTGCATCAATTGGTATTAGAGCACTAGGTTGCCTTCACCAATGACTGAACAAAATCGTGTTAGTCATGAACGGTGTCGTGTTGGAAGGAGACGTGGAGAGTCGTTCCTTAGGAAGACGAATAGCCTCTTCAACGAGACCTGCGAGAAAACGAAAACGAAGCACAGAGAAGGCTGATCCAAGACTTGGAACGGCAACTGGCACAAGCTAGGTTGGACGTTTTTCAATAAGATTTCTTTTTTTCCGATTTTCTCAGGAACATTATTGTTTTGTTCTTGAATTTTTTTCCTGCAACAACTTTCGAGTGAAGTTTATTACAGGGAAGAATTATAGCCTTCCATAATTCTGTCTGCATCATAGCCCAACAATAGACTCACATGCTTCTTGTCCCATCCTTCTTTGGCACCAACAAGACCGGAACTGCACATGGACTCATGCTCTTCCCCATGTATCCCCTTTGAAGTAGCTCCTCCACTTGCCTTTACAATTCCTTAGCTTCCTCTGGGTTTGTCCTATACGTGGGCTTGTTTGGGAGGGTACTCCCAGAAGAAGGTTGATTTGATGTTTGATTCCCCGTATTTGTGGCAAGTTTCTTAGTAGCTCCTCTGGAAAGCGGTCCTCATAGTCTTTCAAAAGAGGGGAAACATTGTTAGGAAGAGAGGGATTATTGTCAAAAGTGTTAGATAATAAACTGTCTTTATACATTTGCAAAACCATAGGACTATGACCCTCACAAAAACTTCTCACCTCTCTTGTTTTTGCAAAGAAACTCATCTTCCTTTCACCCTGGTCTTTCTCCTCTTTCTTTTTCCTCTCATTTTCTTTCCACTCTTTTTCACTTTCTCTTGTCTTTATTTCA
The DNA here is from genome assembly GCA_028571225.1 of Parsonsia alboflavescens. NCBI lineage: Eukaryota > Viridiplantae > Streptophyta > Magnoliopsida > Gentianales > Apocynaceae > Parsonsia > Parsonsia alboflavescens. The sequence goes on from JAOXNR010013889.1 coordinate 54,362, forward strand.
CTCTCTTTTCTCTCCTTTTCTTCATAATATTCTCGCATCTTCTAAAAAAGTCTGTTTCGATCTATATAAGCCTCATTTAGTTTTAAAGATTTCAAGTGAATCTTCCTCCCATCAGTTTCAAGGGTGTATTTGTTCTTGTATCCATCAAATGTCACTTTTTTAACATATTGGCATGGCTTCCCAAGCAACAAATGAGTAGTTTGCATGGGTACTACATCACATAGCACTTCATCATCGTACTTCCCAATAGAAAATGGAATCTTCACTTGTTTTTCCACTCTAACTTCACCACTATCATTCAACCACTGCAACCTATATGGTTTAGAGTGATCTATAGATGGTAGCTTCAATCTGCCAACCATATATTTGAAAGCAACATTAACACAACTCCCACTATCGACGATTAGGCTACAAAGATTCCTATTAATCATGAATCTAGAATGAAATAGATTCTCTTTTTGTATCTCATCATCTCCCTTAGTGTGTGTACTAAGTAACCTCCTAACAACCATATTCAACTACCCTTCAAGAATACCCTCATTTTGATTGTCATCCTAATCCGCTCCATCACCATTATTAATCACATGCTCCTCTTTTTTTCCCTCACTGGCTGATTCAACTACCAACTTATCTATAAGAATATTCCTCTTATTGGGACATTGATTAGCAAAGTGGCCAAATCCTTGACATTTAAAACATGTGACCAATCTAGCTTTAAAGGGTGGAAGTTGAGCTTTACATTTATGCCCTTGAGCTGCCTTAGCTTCTCCTTGCTTTGGCTTAGGTGCCTCATCCTTGGTGGCGGCTCTAGTTACTCCTTTCTTCTTCTTAGGCCAAGTATCAGTGGTCTTGGAAGATGATTGACAATAACTTGTTGTGCCACAAGATTTCCCATAGGAATCCCTGCTATTCTTCACTTGTTGTTCAATCTTGATTGCCTTTTGCGGCATATCTTCTAAATCCTCATATTGTTGCAATTCAAGAGTCTCACTTATCTCTTTATTCAACCCATGTAGAAATCTTGCCATTATAGCCTCCTTTTCTTCACCCACTCGATTACTCCTTATTGTGGCAACTTCCATTTCCTTAGCGTATGCATCAACACTCTCAGAGCCTTGAGAGAGTGTTTGAATCTTGTGATGGAGGCCTCTTTGGTAGTGTTTAGCCACAAATCTCTTCATCTTTTCCCATGTCTCTATTGGAGGTGTTTTTTGTCTCCTCCTAGTTATCACCAGGTGATCCCATGAAATAATGGTATACTCCACAAAGCCAACAATTGCAAGCTTGATTTTCTTCTTTTCGGAGTAATTGTGGCATTCAAATATAGATTCTACTCTCCTTTCCCAATCTAAGTATGCATTGGGATCATCCCCACCATAAAAGGGTGGCACTGTTAGCTTGATACTTCCCAAGTTCTTGTAAACTTCTTCCTCTTTTGTTTGCCTCCTTGGTCTGTCCTTATCATAGAATTCATCAAAATCTTCTTCATTTACACTTTCTTTTTCTTGATGTTGTCCATGGATGATTCTCATTCATGGTTGAACCCTTTGGTGATGACCTCTTCCCCTTTCCCTTTGAGGCATTTGGTTTCTCATAGGAGAAGTGGTGTTGGTGTTTCTAAGGTGTCTATTCTCTCTTCAACTCTGTCCATCCTTGTATTAAGGTCTCCTTAATTCTCCAGTATTCATAGAGAATTCTCTTGTCATACTTGCCATTTTCTCCAAGATGGTAGCTAGAAATGCATTGTTATCTCCCATATTAGATGCTTGTGATGATGGTGATGCTTTGGTCATAATAAGTCTAAAAAGGTATATAAGAAAAGAGGGGAATTTGATCCAAACTTTTCCTTTGTGTATCACACTTTCAATTGGCTTTTTCTGACTCTGTTGAACTCACCCTTTATGCCTTTTTCCATTCTACTCTCTTTCAAGTTCTTGACCAACTCAACAGGAAATGCAAACACTTCAAGCAAAGATGCCAAGTAATCCACACAACTCAATCAATTAGTCACCAAAAGATCAACAATCAAGAGCCAAAGAGATAAAGTTTCAAATATTAGGTTGATATATGATGAAAAGAATTGATCAAATTCTTGAAGTTCAAAGAAAATTTTGAAGAGGCATTTTATCAAGCACCTAGAGGTCAATGAAAATGTGATCCAATTTGTCAATGAATTCAACAAACCCAATTCCCTTGATTTCAAATTTGCAAGACAATAGGCAATTCAATCACAATAGAGCTTCAATTCAACTTCAACACAACCTCTTCCAATGGCATTCAACAAATAATCTCACAATAAGAATCAACTTTTGCACTTCTTTTTGTACTTTTTTTTTTTGGTACTCTTCTTTCTTCTTTTTGAATTTTTCTCAAGAACAAGAACCTCCCCTTTTTTATGTTTATTTTTTGAAGAGATAGGAGAACAACACTCAACAAGAATTATCCGTTGTTTTTTGGCCTTAGGCTTAATTCTCATGAACACAAAGTAGCACAAGAAGATACTAAGAAAGGTGTAGAGGAAGCAAATCACAAAAACACATATTAAGATCATAGATTTCAAAAATCAAATATGATCTAAAAATATTTAAAACAAAGAAAGCCAATAAATAAAGGCAAACCTCAATATGAAGAAATTATACTTTGATACCAAAAAGATGATGTGATTTCTTTTAGTTTCACTAAAAACATACCACCTTATGAAATTTACCCAAGACATACCAATTCAAGTTAGTACAATGATCTATGATGTTTTTTAGTCATCAGCCATTATCTTGATGTTGAAAGACAAGTCAACACAATAATCAAAGTGATTAAAAGCCCTAGAGTAGTTGTCCAAGCACCCTAAGAAAGCTATTGAAGAACACTCACAAAGAACAAGGTTTTAATTTTGTAATAAAGATGTTTGTAGGTTAATTGAAATGACAAGACAAATAAGTATTTATACTCCAAGAACATAAAATAATCTAAATAATTCGTTCTAGGGGTGTAAATACTAAACTATCCTTCAACAAGTTCAACAAGGTAGGGAAAATCCAAGAGGGAAAAGATGAAAAATGGCCAAATTTTTGCCCAAACCAATCCCGACCAGAGCTAGGTATGTGCACCAGTTAGAGGATTGGCTGTTCTCTGTTTTAGGCCACTAAATGACCAGGGCCAGTCACTGCATCACTGACTGGACTAGTTATTCACTGTCCAACAGCATTTCAGTCCCTCTTTGGTTCTTTTTTTTTTTTGGCCTTCTTTGGTTCTTCCTTCATTAGACTTTTGTGGTTGATTCTCCTTGTTCCCAAAGCCATAATCCTCTCTTGAATTCATCCTTTTGTCATCTTCAAAGCCTTAAATTGAGTGCATGCTGCACAACTTCAAATCTTCCATATCTTTGTCATGTTTAACTTTCACAAACATGGCTTCAAAGTTGAATTGCTATTCCTTGTGTTGCACAAACACTATCAAGGTCTTCTTCCTTAATGGTCTCATTCTCGTGATTGGTCCTAATGGCATTGATGGTGCATGGTCTCCATCACTTTGTTAAAAAATTCTCCCTTTTTATGAAACATTTTAATAACATGGATTCAACTCCAAGAATTTATCAATTGTTCTTCCATTTCCAAGTACAAAGTTTACAAAGCTTTTGAGAAATATAGCTCACTTTTGGAAAAAGAGTTCAATTAAAAGGGATTTCTCCCAAAATTCTTGAATTAAGTGATTGATGCTCCACATGTGCCTTTGAAATGAATCGGGTCATGTCCGAGATGACTCCGACACAAACATTAGGATCCAATAGGTTGAGACTGGGACAACTAATTAGATACGGTAATCTCCTTAGCCATCCGAACTCTCTCCTATTTTGAGGACATAGTGTTAGAATCTTGAACATGTGATTTAACCAGAAAGTTAATTTGGGGAACCTGCAAGGGGACGGGAAATCACAGGGCTGACAAACCCTTGGGTACGAACTGAATTAATGATGAATAAGGGATCTTCTCTAAATGTGTTGGGAGGTTCAAACACTAGAGAAGTTTTCAGCTTGACACTGATGGTACCCGGGGGCTAATCACACTTTTGTCTCGTTAACGGGTTGAGGATGAAGAGTCATGATTATATAGATGGTGTAATAGGGAAGGTGTCGGAAATGAAATATGCTTGAATTTATTTGTAAATTGCCATGATTTTGAAATTGATTGATTTTCCCAAACTTGTTTGACATGATGTTTTGAGATCTTGTCTTCCTCTCTAGATTTTGAAATTTTTGTATTATTCTCTAACATGGAGAGAATTACTCATTGAGCTTTTAGCTCAGGTAAGTGTGTCGATGTCTTTCTTAAGACTCTGGTAAGAAACCAGGAACCCAGTAGACGAATTGTATGTCCACGTTCTCTGCAAAACATGGGCGTATTTTCCACAAATGGAAGGGAGTAGTTTGGAATAACTAGTGGACTCTTTTGATTGTGAATGTAGCTTTTGTTTCCAAATGGTTTGTACATATTGGATGTTTAGTTCAACTTTTGTATTTGGGATCATGTTATGAACATCTAAAGATTCGATGTACTATGGGCTACTTTCCCACTATTTATCTATCAAGTTATGGTTTTATAGTTTTGACTTCTTTAAATTTCTTTTGGTTATTTTTTAGGACCCCATCTTAGCCACTCTCCCTTCGACAAAGAAGTCTAATACCATTCAAGAAACTTGACACACCTACTAAAGCAATGTGTAGATAGTCTTGAGAGAATCGTCATTACATAACTCACTAAGAAAATCTTTATAGTTAAGATTCAAATTCTTCCATATGTTGTTGTAACCTAGCACAAGCTCATTTTTCCATTGGTTTGAGTTGGTCAACTCCACCATACTAACATTCCACCATGTTTGTAAAATTGATTAAGAAATTCACTCTAGAGATCCTCTATACTATCAATGGAATTAGGCTTACAATTAGTGTACTAGTCAAATGCATTTCTTTTTGAGCGCCCTCCAAAATTATTTAATGATAAGACCTCCATAAGTTCCAGCATTGTTGTACATTTCAATGAAATGAGTCACAAGTTGCTTGGGATTCTCTTCCCTGGCCAAAATGTTGATATTTTTTAGGTTGATAGCCTGTAGGGCTTTTCAAATCATCTATGCTCTATGTATACAGATTAGTAAAAGCACAAGTATATTTTCTAGCGTTCTCATACTTTTCTTTAATCTTCCAAATGACAAAATCTCTTAACTGATCAACACCGATGAACCCATCAAAGGAGATTTCATTGTTTAACTCCTTTTTCTTTGAGGTTGAAGCCTTGTTTTAAACATCACGCTTGCTGTGAACTTTTGATTTGTATGGTGAGGGTTGACTTGTAATTTTTTTTATCAATGCGACTCATCAGCTAAGAGATATGTGCATCTTGTTGATATGATCTCAAAATTGACATGGATTCTTCATTCAAATGCAATCGAAGACACACCTATTTGAGATCAACCTAAGACTTCATTAAGAGTTTCAAGCTAGATTACCAATGAACATGATTGTCTTCCAATATGATCTATTAATTTGGAGTTCATCGAAACAATTCAATTACCCTAGCCAAGTATTGAAGAATTAAAGATTCTCACTATGAACTCTAGAAGAGCTATTAGATGAACACTCAAGAAAAGAGGAGTTTAATCCAAAAGGATTATCTCAATTGATTTAAAAGTGTTTGTAGAATAAGTTGTCTTGCAAAATACAAGTAGAGAACTATTTATAATATCAACACTAAGAAGCCCTAAGAATGATTAAAGACTTGGCTAATCCTCTAAAATGGCTTAAAAGACAAAGAAAAGTCAATAAAACAAAGTGGAATTGTCCAAATAGGGTCAAGATTGCATTAAGAACAAAACAGGAAAAACAGGCATTTGGCGTCGACTCAAGGAAGTGCAGCATTGGATGGAGAGCTAGATGGCTACAAGAATTTCCAGTGGCCATCTGGTGCTCACATTCCGCTCCGGCTTGGTTACGGTGCTTGCTCGTGCCATCTCTGTACCCACACTCATTTTGCACGGTACCAACTTCTTCCCAAGCCTTCCAACTTGTTTCCCAAGGCTCCCAAGGGTTTGTTCTTTGATTGTACACTCCTCATTGATGTCTTCTATCATCCACAAGTTTAATTCCTTCCTTGTTTGCTCTCCATCTGTCAATGGTTGTTCTTGAAAGATTGTTGGGAAATCAAGCTTTTCTTCTCTCTATTGCACAAATTTGGTTAATGCTTGCCTCAATTTGGATGTTCTAGAGCTTTTAATTGGTCTGGAAGATATCATAGGTGTTGGATTCCATCACTTGTTCTTGTGAACGTTTTAGGAGACTCTCAACCAATCTTCTCAATTTTTCTAGTTGGTGATTTGAGTTTCCTGTGTTTGTCATCATCATAGGCATTGTAAAAGTGGTGACCGAATTTTCAATTAAAGATGGTTGCTAGGTTTTGCCTAAAATTTGATTTGAGAGAATTCACAATCGAAACTTTTCACCATTGAAGCTGACAACTTTCATTTCCTCATTTTGTCCCTTAATTTCTGCAAAGGCGCTAGCTTTCTTCCTTGTCAACATTGCATGAGAGTTCTGACGCAGTTCTAGCAGACAAGCAAAATCAAGATTCTTTAATAATTTTATTTCCTTAATTAGATAGAATTTTATTTTGAAACTTGTTTTATTTTTTTATTGTTTTCTTCTTGATTTTTTTTATTTCCTAGTCTGATTAGGAAAACAGAACTTAGCTTTAGTAGTTCAATTAGTTTCTATTTCCTAGTCTGATTAGGAATATAGAACTTCTACTATTACAAATAAGGAAGAATGCCTAAGAGCTAAGGAATTCAATCTACTATCAATAATATTTCAGGGTTTTTCTCTCTTTCCTTGTGAACTCAAGGTGTTTTTTCTTCCTTTCTTCGTCCTTTCACTACTTCATATTAAAGTTTGATTATAGGAGAATAATTCTATTTTCATAGTCTTGACCTCTGACAAGTTCAGAAGTTAGATTGACGAAAAGTCTCAAATTTTGATGGATTATCCAAAGTTTGAATTTTCTGAAATTGTTGTCGTCGTACTGTTCATCAATTACTAGTGGAGCTCTGGTACATTCTTCTACAAAGTCTGAGAGAGCTTGAGCTTTGATGGCCTTCCTTGGTTCAAAGTGGATTTGATACCTTGAGAGCTCGAGAGACCATTTCATTGTTCTGCCTGAAAGTTCAGGCTTTGCCAGAGCTTGTTTCAACTGTAAGTTGGTTAGGACTCTTATTGGGTAAGATTCAAAATACGACTTTAATTTCCTTGAGGTGATAATGATGAGGTACAGAAATTTCTCGAGGTCCGTATATCTAGTTTCTAGACCTCAAAGTAAACGGCGAACATAATAAACAGGAAATTGTTGACCGGACCTTTCTACTATTAATACCGAGGTCATTGCCTTTTCGGTTGCGATCGGGGTACATACAGATTTCTTCTCTTGATCTCGGGGAGACAAGTTGAGGAGGTTTGCCCAAAAAATTCCTTAGCTTGATAAATGCCTACTGACAGCTTTCAGACCATAGAAAGTCCTTTGGCCTTTTCATGACTTCATAAAATTTTTCTCCTTTGTCTGCCATCTTGTTGATAAAGAATCCTAGGGCTGCCATTTTTCCTGCCAGGATCTGTACCTCTTTGAGGTTTCTTGGTGGTTCCATATCGAGTAGAGGTTTGATCTTGTCTGGGTTGGCATCGATCGATACCTCTTATCGAGATCAAGAAGCTGAACTTTCCTACAGAGACCCCGATAGATCTTCGGGTTGAGCTTCATGTGAGAAGTTTTCAGGGTTCGAAAAGTTTCCCGGATGTCTACTATGAAATCTTCTACAGTCTTGGATTTGATCACTATGTCATCCACGTAGACCACAATGTTCTGCCTAAGCTGCTTCTTGAAGACCTTGTGCATTGCTCACTGAAATTCTGCCCTGGCATTTTTCAAACCAAAAGGCATCTTGGTGTAGCAATAGGTGCCAACCTCTGTGATGAAAGAGGTTTTTTCCATGTCCTCAAGAGCCATCAGAATCTTTTGGTACCCTTTGTATGTGTCAAGGAAGCATAGCCACTAGTATCCAACTGTGTAGTCCACCATCTAATCGATACTGGGGAGGGGGTAGGAATCCTTTTGGAAATATTTGTTAAGTGTGGTGAACTCCACACATATTCTCCCCATCCCCTCCTTCTTTGCGACCACAACAGGATTGGCTAGCCATTCTGGGTACACCACCTCTTTCAACATTCCTGCATCGAGAAGAGCTTGGACTTCTCTTGCAATGACCCGATTGTGTTCAAGTGTGAAGGTTCTTTTCTTTTGTTTTAACTGTTTAACATCTGGCTTAAGCCTGACCTTGTGTTCTGCTATTGTTCAGTCAACAGCCTCGAGGGCGCTTGGTTGCCAAGCGAAGACCTTCAAATTTTCTTCAAGGGAGTCCACAAGTTTTCCCTTGACCTTTGGAGGTAACAGCTTTCCAATCTGGATCCCTTTCTCAGGGAATTTGGGGTTGAAAAAGTCCTTCCCAACTTTTCCGGCCGCTTGAATTCTGAGGTGGTCATCCTTTGTTAGGTCAATGCACTCCTCTTACTTAGGCTCCGGGGGGCTTTCTTTATTATCTTTTGCAAGGTAACATTCCCCAACCATTTGTCTATCCCCTTCAAGTGTAATCCAAGCATTAACGACCTGGATCCTCATGTTGTAATTGACCAGGGAGATCTCTGCTCTCAGGTCCCTTGGGCCAAGTATGGCGCTGTAAGTTCCAGGGACATCCACAAGCATTCAGTTCGTTGTTTCAGTGACAACTCCATTGTCTGCTCGGACTGTGGTGCGAACTTGTAGGACTCCATCGGCATAAGTTGTGCTACTGTTAAAGCTGGTCAAAGCTGTATCTGACTTTAATAGCGAGCTTTTGTCAATTCCCATCTGATCAAAACCCTTGTGATATAGGACGTTGACAGCACTCTCGGTGTACCAGGAAGTCGTCGATCTGGAGTGACATTGTTAGGGGTTTTGAATCTCCCCCTCGAGCTCGCTTCGACCTTCTCTCGATGGCGTTGATCTCGCCAACTGGGGGTTTTTGGTTGTGCAGGACTGCTGGTAGGGGATTTGCTGGTCATGCGTTTTTTGCATAAAATTCCTATAGGTGACCTTCCTTTATCAGCCTCTCAATCTTAAGTTTGAGGTCGAAGCAATCCTCCTTGAGATGGTCGTCATCTTTATGGTAGTGGTAGAACTTTGTCGGGTCTCTTTTGGCCACAGGACTCTTGAGGGGCCTGGGCAGCTTTAGAAGGCCTCTCTTCTCCATGGCCGTCATGACCTCAACCCGTGATGTCTTGAGTGTAGTGACCACGAGATCGGGGATGGCCTTCCTGATAAGGCAATAAAATAACTAGTTTTATATAATTTTTAATGAGTTTTTTTATTGATAATTCTAGTTATTTTATGCCAATTTGTGGAATATTTTTACTCCCATATTTATTTCTTTGATTGTAGAA
>JAOXNR010013919.1:0-29587 GCA_028571225.1 Parsonsia alboflavescens
GGTGATTAACCCATCTCATAAATGAAATGGAATAGAGACCCTATTGTATGAGTCTGTCTTAACTAACTAACTCCAAGTACCTAAAATACAAGGCTATTGATCTCCATAATGTGATCTCACCCATAGCATATCAAAGCATAGGGAACTAGCTTCACCCGGCCACCAACCCATACTCATGTCATGGGGACGTGTCCACGCAGTAGCAATAGCGATATTTGTTTTCTCTTCTTTGATAGTACTTTTAGAGAACAATCATTGAATGGTCATGTTCTACACATGCAAAATGTTCTAACACGTAGTCCAGGAGCACTACCCAATGACTAAAGGTAAGTTACCCTACTTAAAGGAAACTAATGTGTTATGACCTTTGTTCAATAGAACGTCCAATTCCATTAGTCGGCCAGGAACTAATTCCTTATGATTTAAACTTTTGGTGATCCATACCTTACTATGTTGAACGTCCCAACACATAAATCACCTATTTAAATCAATTTGGACCTTATTGCATGTTGTGCTAATATGCATTTATCTATAAAGATTATAGTCTTTTACCCATTATCTTAGAAAATGATAGTCTTTTGGGGCATAAATCCCAACAGACACTTGTGGCATTTGACTTCTCTAGCTTTGTAGCGTGGCAAATGTCCTTTTCCCCTATCCTCTTGTGGCCCCTTGTTCTCTTGATACTTAGGCTTGAAGACCTCAAACTTTGGTTGAACTTTAGGAGCCACCATCTCCTTCTTAGGCCAAGTGCTTGAAGGTTTGGTTGATGAATTTCCATAGTTAGATGAACTATTAGATTTTCTATAAGAGCTCCACTTGTTCTTCAATTATTTCTCAATCTTCATGGCTATGTTTACCACTTCTTGTAGGTGATAGAATTGGCAAACTTCAACTCTATCCGCAATATCTCTATTCAACCCACAAAGAAATCTAGGCATAGTAGCTTCTTTGTCTTTCACAACGTTGACCCTCATCATGGCTACTTCTATGTCCTTGTAGTACTCATTTACACTCCTAGAGCCTTGATGTAGAGTTTGAATCTTTTGATAAAGCTCCCTTTGGTAGTAAGTTGGAACAAATTGATGCCTCATGATGTCCTTGAACTCATTCCATGTAGCAATAGGTGGTAGGTTGGCTCTACTCTTGTTGATCACCACTTGCTCCCACCGAGTTAAAGCTTAATCCGAGAATCTAACAATAGCTAATTTCACCTTCTTTGCTTCCGGATAGTCATAGTATTCAATACATGCTCCACTTTACTTTCCCAAGTAAGGTAGGCTTTTGGACCATGTCCTCCTTTGAGTGGTGGAATGGTTAGCTTGATGGATCCCAAGCAAACATCCTTTCTCCTTAGCTCGTGAGACTCTCTTCCTCTTCTTGCTCCCAATACTCTTCATCATTGACAACTTTTTCAAAATGATCTTAAAGTACCCTTCCTCTTGGTTGACCTCTTGGCATTTGTTCTCCCCTTCCTCTCCCTCTTTGCTGAAATGGATTCCTTAATGCTTGAGGTGGAGGTGTTTCAAAAGCGTTCATCCTTTCTTCAACTCTATCAATCCTTGAACAAAGATATTTTCTCATTTCTCCCAAGCTATGGTTCAGTTGAGCCATCATGTCACCTGACAATTGTTGCATTACCTCCCTAAGGGATGACTTCATAGTATTGTCCTCCCCCATATTGGATGCATGAGATGAAGTAGAACCTCTTCTTGATAGGATTGTACTTATAAAATGAACATAAAAAAATAGGGGAATTTGTATATCCTCTCTATCCACTCTTGTTTCACTCTTGAAATCTTCTTTTACTCACTCTAATGCACTCACCCCCTTACGCCTTTTTCCACTCTTGACTCTTTTTCAAGTTCTTAATCAACTCTGAGAGTAATACAATTAACTTAACAAACATGTCAAATCAAATAACAAAAACTCAAACCAAGTAGTTAATATTTTCGAACATATAAGATTGAAAAAGATGAGAGTTTCAAAGATAGTCTTCAACGAGCACAAGACAAATGATCGAACACTTAGAATTCAAGGAAAAATAGATGATAGGAAATTTGTCAAACACCTTGAGGTCAAAGAGTTGTGATCCAATTTTCAACAAATTTCAATGGTTTCAAGTACCTCAATAACAAGTTTTCAATAGGCAACAAGGCAATTCAATACAATAGATCACAATTCAATCTCTACCCATCAATTTGATCAATTATCCAAATAGAATTCACTTCGCATGACATGATCAATCTCAATTTTGAATTTTCTCTTTCCTTTTTTTGGTATGATTTTCAAATTTTCCTATTGGAGATCTTTGATCTCTAGTTGTTTTTTTTTTAAAGATATGGTAGAAGAATTAGAATCACTAAACAAATTGAATTGGCCCTTGTTTTTTGCCTTAGTCACAATAGGATTACAAGAGAAGAAGTAGGATTAATGTAAAGGAACAAACACAAAAAAAAACATTTATAGATCGTGGATTTTCAATGAAACAAATAAGATCTAACACTAAGAAAGCAATTAAGATACTAAACCTCTTAATGAATAAACCTAAACTCTGATACCATAAAGATAATGTAATCCACAATAGAGGAATTCTTCATTCATCAAAAATTCTTTCAGACACCACATTGAAAACAAATCCAAGGACTTCATGCAAGAGGTTCAAGCCAGTTCCATTGACCATATTGTCTTCCAATATGAACTAATAGTTTGAATTTCTTCAATTCAATTCAATTATCCTAGCCAAGCATTGATAAATGCTAAGTAGTTAGACGAAGAACCCTAGAAGATTTTTAGAAGAACACTCAAGAAAATGATTGCTTGATCTAAAAGGATTCTCACAATTTGATTGAAAGTTTTCTGTAGGAAAATTGTTTAAAAAAATTACAAATATGAGCCTATTTATAGTCCAACTAACAAGAAGCCCTAATTAATGTCTGACTATGGTCAAAAAACCTTGTTATCCCTTTAATATAGCTTAAAGACCAAGAAAAGTCAATTAAAAACAAGTGAAACCAATCAAAACAAGTTAAGATTGCATTAGGACCAAAATTGGAAAGATGAATAACCAAACATGGGAGCTAACCTACGCTGGTTCTGCCACCAATTGCCATGTCAATTAGCCCCAAATGTTTCAAAGTTTGGAAGCTTCAAAGAGCTGGTTCTCATAGACTCTATTTGGATTCTGACGGGTGTCAGTCATATGAACCGATTAGTTGCCAATTCTTCATCAAACACTATGTTTCTCTTCTTGTTTGATCCCTTTCTTTTGTGCTCAATTCCAATGCTTCTTCCACTTGATTCCAAAGGACTTTAGGGCCATGTTCTTCACTTGAAACTCCTTCAAGTTCTTGAATCATCAACAAGTTGAACTCTCCCTTTGGTTGCTCGTCATACACAAATGATAGTCCTTCAAAGATTGATTGAAAATCAAGTAACTCTTCTCTTCTCTGCACAAATATGATCAATGCTTGTAGAAACTTGGTAGACCTTGATCTTGTGATAGGTCAAATAGGTATCTTTGGAGTTGGATTACCATCATGGCCAAAAGGATAATTTAGGGAACTTGCAACGGACGGGAAAGCACAGGGTTGACAAATTCCTTGAGTATGAACCTGATTAACTATAAATTCCGGACGCTTCTCTAAATTTTTTGGAAGATTCAAACACTAGAGAAATCCATCACGTGACCCCGACGGTACTCGGTAAAAAATTGCATCCTCCATCAATTTGAAATTGTGGATGAAAAGTCATGATTAGGCACAATGAAATAAGGGTCCAGAAATGGAATTTTCTTGAATTATCTGATAATTGTCCTGTATGAAGATTACATGAATAGTCCAGACCATGTTTTTGAGCTCTTATTTTCGAAATAGGATTCACTTGAACTGACTAGAAAGTTTTCTTGCAATGGAAATTTATCTGTATTATCCAGACTCGTTTAATATATTATTTTCAAGATCTTGATGGAGACCAAGCCCCCCATCAATGCCACCCGGACCAATCACGAGGGTGAGGGCATCAAGGATGAAGAAGGCATTGATGATATTTATTCAAAACAAGGCGGAACGATTTGATTTCGATGCCATATTCTAGAAGAATAAACTTGAAGAAGAATTGGAAGATTTGAAGCTATGGTATACATACTCAATTCAAGGCCATCAGGATGATGATGGGAGGATTGTAAATGAAGGAGAAGGCATTGGAGACTTTAGATGGGAAGTTGGGGAGCCTACAAAGGCTTGGAATGAAAATGACACAAGACGAAACAAAGCTGGCGTGGAGATGGCACGATGGAGAACCAAATGACCAAAACAGAGGCCATCCGGCCCTCAGTAGTGATCAATCCGGAGCTTGATGAAGAGAGCCGGATGCTCATTGGATAATTCCAGGTGCAATCCGGTTTGACATCCGATGCTGCAACAACTAGAGTCGGCGCCGGACAAGAGGTCCCCTACATAACCGAATGCGATGTTATCCCATTTTTAACAAATTTCTTTTAATTAATTTCCATCCTTGACCTCTTGTTTAGGACCTTTTTTGGGGTTTCTCACTTCTTCTACTATAAATAGAACCTCATATGTAATAGAAATCATCAATTGACAAACAACTTACATTTGGTTTTTGTCCAAAAGACAAGATCAAAACTCGGTCTTTGAGAGTGTTCTTAGAACTTCCTCCTAGTTTTCTTTGTCACTTCAACTTGGGCTTTCAATCACTTGGGTAAGGTGTTGAATAGTCTCTACAAATCAAGAGGATGGTTGTTGTGGATTCTTCTACAGAGGTCTTCCTAATCTCCCAAAACTAATCTTTGATGGGTCCTTTCTTCACACTTTGATTTGGTTTTCTTGTTTGTGTGAAAACTAATCTTCAACCTACAAGAAATCACATCATCTTTTAGTATCAAAAGTTTTACCATCTTACTTGCTTTCTTTGTTTTTAAGTGCTAAGATTATATTTTCTTCTTTGAAATCCTATGGTCTTGTATGTGTTTAGTTGTTTTATTTCTTTACAACTATCCTAGAATGTTCTTGTGAACCTTTGTGCTTGTTGGAATTAAGCCTAAGACAAAGCTAGGGTTAAGTTCCATTTGTTGAGTGTTCATCTATCTCTACCAAAAAAAGGGGGGGGGGGGGGGTTGTGCCAGATTTGAAATTTTGAGATTTCTTGTTTAATCCTATTGAAATTGATTGGGTTGAAGTTGAATTGAAGTTCTATTGTGTTCGATTTGCCTATTATCTATCAATTTGAGAATCAAGGGAATTGGGTTTGTTGAATTCATTGATAAATTGGTTCACATTTTCATTCTCCTCTAGGTGTTTGATAAAATGCCTTTTTGAAAAATTTCTTTGGAATCTAAGTGTTTGTTCTTTTGTATTGAATTGGTTGACCCTAACTCTTTGTAACTCTACTTTCTTGACTCTTATTTGAAGATCATCAATTGATCAAATACTTGATTTGTGTGGATCATTTTGGTACTCTTGCCTAAGTGATTTACCCATTGCTGTTGTGAGTTAAGCAAGAACTAGAAAGAAGAACTAGAGTGGAAAAAGGCATTAAGAGTGAGATCAATGCAGGGAAAAGAAAAGGCCAATTGAAAGAGCGATACATGAGAGAAACGTGAGGACAAATTTTCCTATTTTCTTGATTGTTCTTTAAAGCTATTATGACACAAGGAGCTTCAAAATCACAAGCATCAAACATGGAGGAAGACAATGTCATTCTATCTACAATCTTGGAAAGAATTGAGAACATGAGCACGAACATTTGAGAAAGAATTGAGAACATGACCACGAACATGGGAGAACTAAGGAGGGATGTCAACGCTCGGACGGAACACTTTGAAGGAAGAATGGACACCATGGAGGCCCAACCTCCAATTCCTCCCATGAGAAACCAAATGCCTCAAAGGGGAAGAGGAAGGGGACATCATCAAAGAGCCCAACCAAGAAGAAGGGACTACCATGAGCAACATGAGGAAGATCAAAGTGCAAATGAAGAAGAATTTAATGAGTAACATGCTGAGGATAGACCAAGGAAGCCAAGAAGAGAAGAAGAATTTACCATGTTGATGATAGACCAAGGAGGCCTAGAAGAGAAGAAAAAGTTGACCAAATTTTGGGAAGCATCAAGCTAACGATGCCACCCTTCTATGGAGGAGATGACCCCAATGCCTACTTGGATTGGGAAAGAAGAGTAGAATCCATATTTGAGTGTCATCACTACTCCGAAGAGAAGAAACTCAAGCATGCGATTGTTGGATTTTCGGATTATGCCATCATTTGGTGGGATCACCTAGTGATACCTAGGCGAAGGCAAGACACACCACCAATTGAGACTTGGGAAGAAATAAAGTGACACATGAGAAAGAGATTTGTGCCAAGACACTACCAAAAAGACCTCCACCACAAGATTCAAACACTCACTCAAGGCTCCAAAAGTGTTGATGCATACTACAAGGAGATAGAAATTGTAATGATGAGAAGCAATCTAGTGGGTGAGGAAGAGAAGGCTACAATGGCAAGATTTTTTCATGGCTTGAACAAGGAGATAAGCAACACACTTGAATTGCAACAATATGAAGATTCAGAAGAGATGGTGCAAAAGGCCATCAAGATTGAACACCAAGTGAAGAATAGGAGGGTATCCTATGTAAAAACCTATGGCACATCAAGTTATGGCCCATCATCTTCCACGAACACCAACATATGGCCCAAGAAGGAACAAGGAGTGACCAAAGCTACCACCAAAAAGGAGGCACCTAAGCCTAAATTCGATGAACCTAAGGCCCCTCAAGTTGATAAAAGTAAAACTCAACTTCCACCTTTTAAAGCTACAGAAGTCAAATGTTTTAAATGTCAAGGATATGGACACTTTGCTAACTAATGTCCCAATAACAGAGTTATTATTATTTAAAAGGGGCGAGGGGGGGGGGGGTAAGGTAGTAGAATCCATTAGTGAAGGGGAAGAAGAGGAGCGAGCAACTGAAATTGGTGATGGGAAGGAAGATGAAGAAAATGAGAGTGAGGGAATTCTTGAGGATTAATTGAACATAGTAATTAGGAGAGTCCTTAGTACTCAAGTTAAGGAAGAAGATGAAATGCAAAGAGAAAATTTTTTTCATTATAGATGCATCATCAAAGGAAGTTTGTGTAGTCTCATTGTGGATAGTGGTAGTTGTGTCAATGTGGCTAGCAAATATATGGTGGATAGGTAGAAGCTTCCATATATTGATCATCCAAAAGCATATAGGCTACAATGGCTCAATGATAGCGGGGAAGTCAAGGTTGAGAAACAAGTGAGAACAGAATTTTCAATGGGGAAGTACAATGACGAGCTCCTTTGTGATGTGGTCCCTATGCAAGCTACAGACCTATTTCTTGGAAGGCCTAGGCAATATGATAGGAAGGTCACATTTGATGGACACAAAAACAAGTACACTCTTGAGTTTGAGGGGAAGAGAGTTCACTTTATCTCCTTGAAACCACATGAAGCTTACATTGATCAAAAGAGATTGCTAGAAAAGATGAAAGAGTACTATGAGGAGAAAGAAAAGAGAAAAAGAGAATAGGAAAGAGAGGAGGAGAAATCAAATGAAATCGAGAGGAAAAGGAGAGGAGAAGAAAACAAGAGTGAAAACAAGAGGAAAAGAAGGAGGCATGCCAAATGAATGGAGTATATTGAGATGTTTAACTACGTGATCAAATATAAAAAAGGTGAAGAAATTATGGTAGCGGATGCACTCTTAAGGAGGTATGCTTTGCTTTCTACTCTTGACTCTAAATTACTTGGCTTTGAATTTATGAAGGAATTGTATGCCAATGATGATAATTTTAAGGATTTGTATCGTACTTGTGAAAAAGGAGCTAATGATAAGTTTTATGTTCATGATGGGTTTTTTTAGGGAAAGTAAATTATGTGTGCCTAAATGTTCTATGAGGAGACTATATGTTGTTGAAAGTCATGGGGGTGGTTTAATGGGTCATTTTGGCATCTCTAAGACTTTGAGTCTTTTGCAAGAGCATTTTTATTAGCCACATATGACAAGGGATGTTGAGAAAATTTGTTCTAATTGCATTGTGTGCAAAAAGTCTAAATCGACAAGTAAGCCACATGGACTTTATATGCCTTTGTCTACTCCTGGTGCATCTTGGGTTGATATTTCTATGGATTTGTGTTGGGGTTGCCTAGGTCAAGAAGGGGTAAGGATTCTATTTTTGTGGTGTTGATAGATTCTCTAAGATGGCTCATTTTATTGCTTGTGCTAAGAATGGTGATGCTCATCATGTAGCCGATTTGTTCTTTTAAGAAGTTGTATGCTTGCATGGAATACCTAAGACAATTGTTGGCGATAGAGATACTAAGTTCTAAAGTCACTTTTGGAAGGTGTTGTGGGGTAAACTTGGGACTAAATTGCTATTCTCTACCACTTTTCACCCACAAACCGATGGTCAAATGGAAGTGGTTAATAGAACTTTGGGGACTTTACTAAGGGCTATAATCAAAAGGAACTTGAAATCTTGGGAGGATTCTTTACCATTTATTGAATTTGCTTATAATAAATGTGTACATTCCTCTACTCATTATTCTCGTTTTGAATTGGTATATAGTTTTAATCCTTTGACTCTTATGGATTTGATGCCTTCGCCTTTAAATGAGTTGCATAGGCTAGATGGAAAGAAGAAGGCGGAATTGGCAAAGGGCTTGCATGCTCAGTCGAGGGATAACATCAATGCACAAAGCCAAAAGTATGCCAAGCACCATAACAAAGGAAGGAAGGCCATGAAGTCTAATGTTGGTGATTGGGTTTGGGTGCATTTTCGGAAGGAAACGCCTTCCACATCTCTGCAAGTCCAAGCTTAACCCCCGAGGAGAATGTCCCTTCCAAGTCTTAGCGAAGATCAATGACAAAGCCTACAAGATCGATATTCCTTGTAAGTACCAAGTTAGTGCCAATTTTAACACTAGTGACTTGTCTCAATTTGATATAGATGATGGCGATTCGAGGACGAATCCTTTCGAAGAGGGGGGAGGGGGTGATGGAGACCAAACCCCATCAATGCCATCTGGACCAACCACGAGGATGAGGGCGTCAAGGATGAAGAAGGCATTGATGTTATTTGTTCAAAACAAGGAAGAACGATTTGATTTCGACGCCATGTTCGAGAGGAATAAACTAGAAGAAGAACCAAAAGATTTGAAGCTATGGAATACATACTCAATTCACGGAATTGATTATAATGATGGGAGGTTGTAAATGAAGGAGATGGCATTGGAGACCTTAGATGGGAAGTTTGGGAGCCTACCAAGGCTTGGAATGAAGATGACACAAGACAAAACAAAGCTGGCATGGACATGGCACGAAGGAGAGCAGAATGACGAAAACAAATGCCATCTGGCCCTCAAAAGTGATCAATTCAGCAACTAATGAAAAGAGCCAGATGGTCACTGGGAAATTCCTATAGCAATCCCGTTTGCCATCCGGTGTTGCGGCAACTAGAGCCGGCACCGGACAGCAGGTCAACTACACAACCGAATGCGATGTTGTCCCCTTTTTTATAGCTTTCTTTCAATTAATTTCAGCCCTTGAACTCTTGTTAGGCTTGTTTAGGACCTTGTTGAGGGTTTCTCACTTCTTCTACTATAAATAGAACCTCATATGTAATAGAAATCAGCTATTGACAAACAACTTACATTTGGTTTTTATCCAAAACATAAGATCAAAACTTGGTCTTTGAGAGTGTTCTTAGAACTTCCTCCTAGAGTTCTTAGTCACTTCAACTTAGGTTTTCAATCACTTGGGTGAGGTGTTGAATAGTCTCTACAAATCAAGAGGATGGTTGTTGTGGATTCTTCTAAAAAGGTCTTTCTAATCTCCCAAAACTAATCCTGGACGAATCATTTCTTTACACTTTGATTTGGTTTTCTTGTTTGAGTGAAAACTAATCTTCAACCTACAAGAAATCACATCAGATCTTGCTTTTCTCTTCGGATTTTAAATGTTTTGTATTATTTTCTCTCATGGCAAGGATAACCCACTAACCTTTTATCTCACATAAGTGTATCTATATCTTTCTTATTGATAGGGAACAAGGAGCTACCTTAACTTTGAAGAACTCATCGAATCCACCGAGTGGAGATATTGGAAGATTCAAGTCACTTGGCATGAAGGAGTTCTACTCTTCAAGTGGAAGCTTAAAAATGGAGATTCAAGAAGGAAATCAAAGAATAAATTGAAGAATTACAAGATGAAGAAGTGGATTCATGCATATAAAGACTTGATACTTCAAGTGTAGGAATGATACTTCGAAGATTAAGAAGACAAAGATGACACTGATGAAAAATCAAGGAAGATCAACTTGAAGATGATGCCATGTTCCATAAAGTTAGGTTTGTAGCTAAAGACCGAATTGAAGAGAATTTGGATTGTAATCAAAGTGGGAGACTCATTTGAAGAGTTTGGAGGCTTGGAAATGAGCTTCAAAGACCCTAGTCCAAGTCTACAAAGAGTGCAAATTGAAGGCAAGACGAAGCATGGAACAAAGGGTGAAAGAAGAACAAGTAAAGCTAGAGCAAAGGCCTCTAGCACCGGATCACGGAGTGGATGCATTTTATTGGAGTTCCAATGGCCATCCGATGCACTATCTATCGCTGGACAGGCACTGGGTCAGCAAAATCTGTGCATCATTTTTATGGATTTTCATGGATTTCTTTTGTCGTTTGGTCCTTGTATTAGGTCTATAAGTGTCGAATCACATTGTGCACTAATTTTTAGGTTAATTTAGTGCTTTGAGACTATATATAGTTCCTTATCTTTGGAAAACAAACAATTCCACAAACAAGATTTTATCAAATTAAAGAATCCTTTGGGGTCAAACTTGTTCTTTCATGAGTGTTCTTCATAGAATCTCCCAGGGTTCTTGCAACTACACTAGGACTCTTCATCATTTTGGTTAGGGTGTTTATTTGTCTACTAACGTCAAGACAATGGTTAATGATTGAAAGACAGCATAGGTCATTGTACTAACTTGAACCTCTAGGTGAGTCTTGGGTGAATTCTTTTAAGTTGGTGTGCTTTTAATGAAACCCATTTCAAAGAAATCACATCATATTTCAGTATCAAGAGTCTAGGTTATCATCAAAGGTTTGACTATCTTACTTGCTTTCTTCGTTTTAAGTGCTAAGATCGTACTTTTCTTTGAAAATCTTGTGGTCTTATATATGTTTTTTTGTTTTGTTCCTTTACATCTATCCTAGTATCTTCTTGTGATCCTTTGCATTTGTTGGAATCACGCCTGAGACCAAAAACATGGGCTAAATTCTATTTGATGAGTTTGTTCATCTAACTCTACAGAAAAAAAGAAAAAAAAAAGTAAGGAGAGTTATGGTTCTTCAAAATTCAAAAAAAGAAAAAGAGAAAAGCACAAAAAATAATAATAATAAAATTCCTGCACAAAGAGAAAGAAAGAAAGTGCCAAAGTTGAATGCTATTATGAGATTTCTTGTTGAATTCCATTGAAATTAATTGTGTTGAAGTTGAATGGAAGTTCTATTGTGATTGAATTGCCTATTATCTATCAAAATTGAAATCAAGGGAATTGGGTTTCTTGAATTCATTAACAAATTGGATCACATTTTCATTGCCCTGTAGGTGTTTGATAAAATAACCTTTGAAATTTTCTTTGAACTCTAAGAATGTGATCAATTGTTTTCATCTTACATTCACCAAATCTTTGAAACTCTATCACTTTGGTTCTTGATTGTTGCTCATTTGTTGACTAGTTGAATTGAGTTGTGTGGATTACTTGGCATCTTTGCTTGAAATGTTTGCATTGCCCAATTGAGTTGGTTAAGAACTTGAAAGGGACCTAGAGTGGAAAAAGGATTAAGGGGGGTGAGTCCAATAGAGCAAGAAAGTGCTAATGGAAGGTGTGATACATGAGTGACAAGCAGTTCAATATTCCCCTGTTTTTCTTTGTCCCTAAATCATGACTAGAGGAACATCTTTATCATCTCAAGCATCACGTATTGTAAGAAATGATATCGACACTTGCATGGCTACTCTTATGGAGAAAATGGATGAGATAACCATGAACTTGAGACAAGTGAATACAAAGGTTGAGAACTTTGAAAGAAGGGTAGATGAACACCAATCAAATCCTCTTAGAGATCATGTGCAAAAAGGAAGAAGAGGAGGAGAATCTCCACCTAGTTCTTCTAAGGAGTATACATCACATTAGAGGAGTTGATAGAAGAAATTATCAAGTGAATCAATCTAGATGGAGACATGAGCATATGAAGTATGATGATGATGACTATTATGGCTATGATATTGATGAGAGGCCGAGGGATAGGTTGATATCTACTACTCAAGGTTCCAAGAGTGTTGGGGACTACTTGAAACTAATGGAGTTAACCATGAAGGGAACTAACATTAAAAAGGATAGAGAAGCTTCAATGGCTATATTTCTCAAAGGGTTAAGAAAGGAGATTAAAGAAAGAGTAGAACCACACCTTTTTATTGATCTTGAGGAAATGGTGCAAATGGCTATCCAAGTTGAAAGAACTTGGAGAAAAGGAAGTCATCAAATGGAAGATTTTATGAAAGCTCAAGTCATGTCACTTCTGCATCAACTAAGTGCAATGAAGATGGCCATAAAACTTCTTATTATCCAACATGGGAGAGCTTGGTGCCAAAAAAGGAGATACCTCAATTGCCAATGAAGATAAATGTGAAATGGGTCTTCAAGAAATTGTTGGAAATGAGAAAGTGCAAGAAATCTCATGTGAAGTGAATGAAGAACAAGAAAATGACAGTGAGAGTGAGCTTGAGGAAGAATATGAGATTAAGAGAAAAGAAAATAATGAAATTGAAAGAAAGGAGATGAGAGAAGAAAAGGAAAGATTATTTGCACAAGAATGAAAGAATGAGAGTGCGTAGGAGAGGTACAAAGATATTTTTGTTCCTACTACTAACATTAATCATTCTTTTTATAATGTTTCCTTGTCTAGGATGCAAGACTTTGAAGGCCTAATCAATTTGAAGGAAGGCAAGGACAACATGGTAACGAATGCTATGTTAAAGTGGTACACTCTTATCTCTACCTTTGGTGTTAGATTGTTGAATGGTGAGCATAAAAATATGTTTTCTAGATTTAAGTATGATTGTAGAAATGCTTATGATGTTCATAAGCAACATGCCATCGTTGAAATTCTTGAGCATAATGATTCCTTGTTTAGAGAAAGTAAGTCTTATACATTCATAAGTCTTGTTAAAGCTTTCATGGATTTTGAGCTTGTGAAGGAGTCATATGTGATTGAATGTGGTTCTAGAAATGAGATTCATGCATGTGGATATAAGGTGTATATCTCTAAGAGCTTTTTGAATGATATGCTAGATCTTGAGCTTGTTCGGGAATCATTTGTGAAAGAGCATGCTTGTGACTATAAGCTTAATGCTTCTAGACAAGTTATATGTGGTCAATTCTTCTAGCATATTAATTCTTTGATTAGAGAAAATGCTTTGTTTATGCCCAAGGATTCTATGTATAACTTGTTAACCATTGATCTTCATAGAAAGAGCTTAGAGTTATAATCTCATGACTTGAATTTCTTGAATTGCATGAGTGAGCAAATCTTTGGGACTTACATGAATAGAGTTTCAAAGTTTGTTCTAGATGATCGAGTTTGGTGGATCTTTGATGCTATGCTTATTGATGATAACTTGTATCTTTGTGGCCTAGTGTGCATACCCATTGTTGATTATAAGTTCTTGTTTATCTTGTTTGAGTTGCACTTCATTTTGATTCCCATGAGGAGAAATTCAATGCGTGTTGGGAAAGAATGCTTGTTGGAAATTTTTAGTGAAGAATCATACCATGTTGTGAATTTTACATTAAGGGAAGATGAGACATTTCTTGTTTATGAGAGCAACTTGTGTGTTTGTATTTTGTTTCTTCTTAAGATTTTTAGATTCAAAGCTTATGAGACCCATGATGACTTGCTTGGTATGTGCTTTTAAATCTTCCAAGCATGATAAATTCTCTGAGTTGATGAATCTTGAGAATCATGAAGTTCAATTTGTAAGATATGATAGTCCTAGAATCTTGGATATCTTGTTTGGAAAGCATGTGCTCGGACTACATAAGAAAAAGAAGCCTATGCTCATTGGTGAATACTTATTTATGTGAAAGAGTATGTCAAAGTCATGATGAGAATTTGATCTTTAGTGATGTTGATTGGCTTCAAGTTGTTAAAAAAAATGTGTTTCATATGGACTTAATCTCTGTTTGGCATGTTTGGTGGAACTACTTGATGATATGGTCTATATTTTGTGCCATGAATAGAGATATGTTTTCAAGAGAGCATAATCATGTCCATATTTGCAATGTGATGAGTTCTAGCATATGTGAAGAGCACTTTTTTAGTTCTTTTCTTATACATATGTTTGATATTTTTGATGGAAGACATGTGTATGGCATTTTATGGGATTATTTCTTGAGCTTATTGTGCATGAATTCAAGAATTGAAGTTCTTTCATATCATGCTTTATGGATCATAGACCAATGGGATTTAATGCCTTATTGTCATATGCTTTGAATAATAGAAATTGGTTTCCGGGTTGTTCTAAACGGCTAGTACTCCTTGTCTATGATGTTTCTTCTAATGAGCTTCTTGAAAGTGAGAAGGAATACATATCTATCAAAAAGAAACCACCAAATTCAAACAAAGGTATGGTAAGGCATATCAACTTCTAACTTCCATGAAGGATGACTTGAAGTTACTTGGTAAGTATTCTTTTAACTCTTCAAACTATGTTAGTGATCATTCTCGTTTCTATTTAGGACTTAAAGATTCGAGGACGAATCCTTTTGAGATGTGGGGGAATGATAGGGATCAAGGAGCAACCTTAACTTTAAAGAACTCATGGAATCCACCGAGTGGAGATACTGGAAGATTCAAGTCATTTGTTATGAAGTATGGAGTTCTACTCTTCAAGTGCAAACTTAAAGATGGAGATTCAAGAAGGAAATCAAAGAATGAATTGAAGAATTACAAGATGAGAAAATTGATTCATGCATATAAAGACATAATACTTCAAGCATTAGAACAATACTTTGAAGATTAAGAAGACTAAGATGACATTGATGCAAAATCAAGGACGTTCGACTTGAATTTGGTGCCATGTCCCATAAAGCTAAGTTTGTAGCTGAAGACCAAATTGAAGAGAATTTGGATTGTAATCAAAATCGGGAACTTATTTGAAGAGTTTGGAGGCTTGGAAATGAGCCTTAAAGACCCTAGTCCAAATCTACAAAGAGTGCAAATTGAAGGCAAGACGAAGCATGGAACAAAGGGTGAAAGAAGAACAAGTAAAGCTGGAGGAGAGGCCATCCGGTGCTGGATGGAATAGATTATTCAGCGGATCCCAAAGAGGATGCATTTTGTTGGAGTTCTAGAGGCAATTTGGTGCACCATCCGGCATCAAGTTAGCCGAACCTTTGCATCATTTTTATTTATTTTCATGGATTTCGTTTGTCATCTGGACCTTGTATTAAGACTATAAGTGTCAAATTACATTATGCATGAATTCAACCTGCTGCTCTTCAACTTTCTTGGAAACAATACCGGAACCCGGTATTGCAAGATCAATCGGACTCCGTGGATTCCTGTCGTACACATTCTAAAATGGCAAATACTAAGTAGACCGATTAACCGAGCAATTGAATTCAAACTCAATCTTCGGAAGAAGAGAATCCCAAGTGCCGAATGTCTGGATCTGCACTCGGAGCATATTTCCCAACGTTCGATTTACCACTTTTCTCTGCCCCCGTCTGAGGATGATAGGGACTACTAAACTTCAATGTCATTTCCAAATTCTTCCAAAGTTCTCGCTAGAAATGGCTCATGAACTTAGTGTCCCCATCAGAAATGGTCAGGGGTAGGCCAAACCGCCAGACTACCTCGTCAAAATGTAAATCAACTATCCTGCTAGCATCCATAGCCAATTTAAAAGCCATAAACAGTGCCATTTTACTGAAACGATCGACCACAACTAATATGCTGTCAAATCTCCGCTATGTCCGCTGCAAACCCAATATAAAGTCCATGGATACATCCGTCCAAGGCTCGTCTGGAATCTGGAATGGAGCATATAACCCTTGATTGCTGCTACTCCCTTTTGATACTTGGCAAATTCTGCATCTCGTCGCAAAGTTCTAAGCACTTTCGTCAATACCAGGCCAATAAAATCGTTCCTTAATCAGGCTTGCAGTCTTGTCCTTGCCTAAGTGACCTTGAGCATGCAATTCATGGACAATTAAAAGGCGTAATGATGTATCAGGTGTGCACAAGCAATTACCTCGGAAAAGATACCCATCATGGAGCATGAAATCGCTCCGTAGTTGCTGCTGAAGTCAACTACCTCCACAAATCCTCACGCAAGCTTTCGAACCCCAAAATGACACACTTCATCATATTTAGCAAGGAATGACATCTACTCAGAGCATCAACAACTTTATTCATAATACCCGACTTGTGCTTAAGGGTGAAAGAAAATTCTTGCAGCATAGTTATCCACTTAGCATGTCGGTCATGAAGTTTGTGCTGCCCCTAAAGAAATTTCAAAGCTTGATGGTCCGAATAAAGCACGAACTCCCGTTGAATGAGGTAATGCCATGATATAGTCGGAAACAGAATATGAAGATTCGTTCTTATTCAGAAACTTACAAAACAAGAAACGAAAAAGAACCTGATTCCAATTGTCCTTCTAATCAAACTTCAACGCAAGTACTTAGAAGATGAAAATTAAAATCAAGCAAAAACAAATTTTAGAAGTAGTCGAAAATCGCAAAGCCGAAAAGAGGCAACTTTAATTCATAAAAAAAAAACTGGTGAAAAAAACCAGCTAAAACCATTCTTAAAGCCAAAAACAAAGCCTAACTCTAATCGGAAACTAAAAGGAAAGAAATTGCAAAAAAAAAACCCCTAGAAAAACAGTAAATTATGAAACTGTCACTAAAAACTGTAAAGTTACGACAATGCCACTGAAAACAGAAAATTGCCCAAAACTCCATCGAAACGACTCCGGATGGCCGAAAAACACCTTGCATCACAGCATAGCAATGGCTCTGGTTCTTTGGGCCATTCCGAGTCACCCAGTCAGATTTGAGCCCAATCCAAGCTTGTCTCAATCACCTCGAGAATCGTGCCAGGCATCAATTCGGTGTTTCAAACAGCTCATGTCCTCTTCTTTAAACGTTCTGAACATCGTGGAGCTATTTGTGGAACCGAAACTTGCCCCGCACCTGAATCACCTTGATCAGCAACCAGCTCTACGTCATGCCACCAGTGCTGAAGTGCTTAAACAATAGCATAGAACTCAACATCATAAACTGAATAATACAGCTTAGCTTCGTCTAGTTTCTCTCCGAAGAATGCAACAAGTCTCCATTTTTGGCTCAAGACAGCTTCAATTGCAATGTTTTAAAGCATGACAATCAACCTCAAAGATCTTCTCAAAATTTAGCAATGCTAGCACAGGCGCACTGGTTAGTTTGTCTTTGATCACCTCAAATGCTTGTTGTGCTTCTTTTGTCCACACGAACTCCTTCGCGTTATATAGATCAGTCAAAGCAATCATGAGTACACTGAAATCCTTGATGAAATGCCTGTAGAAGCCAGCCAACCTATGAAAGAAACTGACCTCTGTAACACTTCGTGGTATAGGCCATTCCCGGATAGCCTGAACTTTTGAGTCTTCAAGATGAATTCCCTTTGCTGAAACTACAAACCCCTAAAAGACAAGACAATCCGTAAACCAAACGCACTTCTTACGATTGGCATACAAGCTGTGCTCCCTTAGGGTCTCCAGGATCAGTCGCAAATGCTGCAAGTGTTCATCCTCCGTCCGACTATAGACCAGTATGTCATCAAAATAAACCACAAAAAAATTATTCAAGAAAGGTCACAATCCCTGATTCATGACTCTCATGAATGTGCTCGGTGCATAGGAGAGACCAAATGGCATAACTACCCATTGGAAAAGCCCATCTTCCATTGATCTCCCGGCTTGATCCATATCTGATGGTAGCTACTCTTCAAGTCAATTTTTGAAATGACTGTCGCCCCACTAAACTGGTCTAGCACATCATCAAGTCTCAGAATAGGAAAACATACTTAACCGTGATGCGGTTTATGGCGCAACTGTCAACACACATTCTCCAGTTACAATCCTTCTTTGGCACCAATAAAGCTGGAACAATGCAGGGACTGATACTCTCTCGAATGTAGCCCTTGTCAAGCAACTCAGTAACTTGACCCCTCAATTCATCGTGCTACTATGGAGAGAGTCTGTAATGGGCTTTGTTAGGTAGAATGGGTCCTGGAACTAAATCAATTTGATGCTGTATATCACGTATGTGTGGTAGGAATGGCAGCAACTCTTCTGGAAGCAATCTTCAAATTCTATCAGAACTCATCTAACCCTTTCTGGCACTTCAACTTCCTCTTAAGTATCTGCCATAACCGCCAATGTAGTTAACAAAAAAGCAAAACAAACCTCGGCTTCCCCAACCACTTCTTCGAACTCCTTACGCTGCAAGCAAATGATGGTCTTATTTCCCTCAACAAAGCTATCTCGCATTTGTTGCAACACAACCTTCTTAGCTCCTCTATTGACTGTGTAGCAATGAGTGAAACCATCATACAAAACCTTGTTATCATACTGCCAAGGTCTCCCTATTAGCAAATGTGAGGCATCCATAAGCACCACATCACAGTAAACAATACAATTGTACTGCAGCCTAATCGAAAACTCCACTCTGCACCTTTGATTCACCTGAACTTCCGTCTCTCTATTCAACCACCCAAGCTTGTAGCGCTCGATGTGCGGCTCCGTCGGCAATTGAAGCTTCTGTCTGGCTTCCTGCGAAATCACGTTCTCATAGCTTCTCATATCTACAATTACTCGGCAGACCTTTCCATTAATGGTGCAGCTGATGCTGAATATGTTCCGACGCTTCCAATCCTCATTGGCTCTAGGTGCTAAAGAAATCCATCATAAAACCAGGCACTCTCCTCGGACATGTTCCGACGCAACAACACACTCCTCGCCTTCTTCCAACTCGTCAACAACATCCACTCCTACGAAATCCCCTTCTGCGCCATCTTAGATCAACAATTGAGATCGAACCCTAGGACAATCGTAGGCGTAATGTCCTTTCTGTTGACAACGATGGCAAATGAAATTCGCCTTATTAGCTGGTGGACAATTTTGAACTTGCCCCGATCCCTGATTTGGTTGCACTGTTGTTCGACCCGGTTGAGTAGGCAGATTAAAAACTCTGGACGAAGAAGGACTTGCCGCCGTCATGTTTCGGGGAGGGATGGAAAACCCTCTGCCGAATGTTGTAGTTCTTTTGCCAACCCTAGTCAACCTCCTTTCCACCACCTTAGCCTTCGGCTGCAAGTCGGTGACGTCCCAAAGGTGTGAACCTGCAAGGCATCCTGAATTGCTAGTCAAAGGCCATACAAGTAACGTGCCACAAGCTGCTCTTGCGTCTCATGAAGCCGATTCCTTACAACCATCTGATAGAATTCCAATGTGTACTCCTCTACACTGTTCGCACCCTGCGTTAAACTCGGCAAATATTTAGAAAGTGTTTGACGATAATTGAAAGGCAAAAACTCTTGTCGCATCACAATTTTCAGTTCGGACCAATCATCCAGGCCAGGGAGTCCATCCAAATAGCTCTAATATCGAAAGGATTGCCACCACGCCGCAGCCCTGTCCTTAAACCGAATTGCAACCAACGCTACCTTCTTGTCGGCTCGGACCTCTTTCAACGTGAAGATTTCATCCACGTAACTCATCCAATCCAATCTAGAAATTCCTTTGGAGCCAAACTTCTAGTAAATTCGGGAACTTCCAGCTTGAACCCTACATCCCGTAGCGGTACATTCGGCTCGCGATCCAAAACCCTAGGAGGCTGATATCCGCTGCCTCTCCCATAGTAGCCTCTTCCACCCCTTAGGTAAAAACTAGGTGGTTGTTCTCTCGCTGGCAACTCGAACTCCTCATCAACGTTGCCCCCTTGTTCCTCATGCCTTCCGACGGGTTCTTGTTATGTAGGTCGTTCGTTCACTACCAAGTAATGCATCATTCGGGTCAAAGTTTGCATTTGTTGATTCTGATTCTCTAAGATCTGCTGCATGGCTCGATCATGCTCTTCCCTCTCCTTCGCTTGTGATTCTCAGCCTCTGCGCAGTTCTTCCAAAATCGCAACCACAATCGAATCTACATTCCCTCCTGACATCTCAGGTCTTTGCTCTGATACCAACTGAAGCAAACGGAAATTATGGACGGCTAATAAATCTCCCCTGTAATAAACTTCACTCGAAAGTTGTCATAGGAAAAGAAATTCAAGAGCAAAACGATAATGTTCCTGAAGAAACTCGGAAAGAGAAATTTTATTGAATATTGTTAAAACAACAAAGTCTGCCCTCATTCAAAAGAAAACCGCCCTTAAATGTACCTAAGTAGACCTGAACCTATTCGGAAAAAAAAAAAAAAACAAAAAATTACGAAAATACCCTGAAACCCTAAAAATATTCCAGAAAACAGAAAAAAAGGCCTAAAAGTCCATCAGGATGACCCTGGATGGCGAAAAAAGGCCTTGAGTCACGACAAAGCAGTGTGTCTTGCTCTCTGGCCCATTCCAAGTCATCCCATCAAATTTGAGCCCATTCCAAGATATGAATAGTGCCTGCATCACCCGAATCAGTCTGGATCAAGCCCATATTCCTTGGAGTCACTTGGACCTGCGTAGACTATCCATCGTAGGCTTGGCTGGTGTAACTGGCCCCTGTTCCCCTTGGTCATTCTCCTTAACCAGCTCTACGTCAGGTTGTTACTTAAATAGCATCTTTTTCATAGTTTTAGATATACAATTCAAGATTGATTTCCCAAGAATTTCTAAAGATAAATGGTGGGTTTCTCTTTCTCTTTTCTTCGTATTGTTTGGTTTTATTAATCATGTCTTCTGAGTAGTTCTCTTTTGTTAACAAAAACATGAAGTAGGTTATTTTGATATGGGGTAATGAGATTTGGTTTGTTTTCTCATTAAAGATTTGATCCTTATTATTAAGTATTTATGCAATTCTTGTTTTTATCTTATTAATTGTGTTTATTGACTTGGTTAGATCACCTAGATTCATTTGCATGATTATCTTGCTAGGATTTAAATATTATCGCTAAGATTGATAAATTCATTAAGTAGAAATTATTGTTTAAATTTGGTTCGGTTAACAACTATATTTGACAATAGAGAATTGTATAAATCAAATTGCATGAATTAAACTACTTTGTTTATGTAATTTACGTTGATGATGCCTTCAAATTTTATGTAAATTAATTGATTAATCTATTGTTCACTAAGGCTTAGGTTTATTGATTAAGTTAGGAATTTTATTTCTTGCCACGAAAAGTAGATCTATTTAATGATAGGAATTTGAGAGCTAAAACAAATTCTAAAATCAACTACTTAATTGCGTTATTTAATCTATGACTGATCCCATAGCAATTGACCTACAGATTATTTCTTGTTGACAATTTTCTCATCTATATTCTTCTTTAATCTAGCTTTTAATTCTTTGTTTGATTTTTATTCACAAAACTTTTTAAAATCCCCCCTTTTGTTACTTGTTGATTAGTTATTATTAATTTAAATTCAACTCTCAATCCTACTTGCCCTATTATTGGTTTGGTAGATAGGA
The DNA here is from genome assembly GCA_028571225.1 of Parsonsia alboflavescens. Classification (NCBI taxonomy): domain Eukaryota; kingdom Viridiplantae; phylum Streptophyta; class Magnoliopsida; order Gentianales; family Apocynaceae; genus Parsonsia; species Parsonsia alboflavescens. Next base: position 21,775 of record JAOXNR010013919.1, read on the forward strand.
TTATTTATTTGTATTACGATACACGACCAACGGTAACTTGCAGGTATGAATTGATTATAGGGATATGAATAGCTTGACCCCTTAAGCATAAATATCCCTTACCCACAATTAATGAATTGTTTGATCAATTGGACAGACTTAATTATTTCTCTAAGATTGGATCTTATTTTAGGGTGTCAAATTTGAATTCGAGAATCAAACATTCATATAATTGCATTTAACCCCCTATGGGCACTATGAATTCATCATAATGTCCTTCGATTTGACTAATCCTCCCGTTGTTTTCTGGACCATATACAAAGATTCTTTCGTTCCTTTTGAAACAAGTCTGTTCTAAATTTCATATTTTATATTTATATAAATATGCAATTCTAAATCCTGAGAAGAACATAAGGAATACCTTAGGACAATATTACAAACCTTATGAGAAATAATAGGTTGTATTCAGATCTTAGGAAGTGTGAATTGATTTCTTGCCCTATACGGAGATCACCTTAAGAATAGTTATTAGAGTATGATCGGTACGACCCCATTTGAGGCCATATGTGGAAGAAATGTAATGTACTTGTCTTCTAGGAAGAAGTTGGGACCTAAAGGAATTTTGATGCGACTCAATTTATGGGGTTCAACTTAGTGTATCGAAAGGTTAAATTATCCTGAGATCACATTAGGACTGCCCTAAGTAGACGAAAGAGTTACACTGATAAAAGAAAAGGATCTTTGGAGTTTAAAGTTGGAAATAGAAAGCATTCTGAAACTTACTCCCCTAAGAAAAGATTAAGCAATCTCTAGTTAAGGAAGATTGAACCCTAGGTTCTCAAAACCCTTTGAAATCACTGAGGGAATTGGATCAGAATGTTCAACGTGATCAACCCTTGGAGCTTAGGGAAAATATATCATATGTGGAACGTACAATGAATGTTTTGACCGAGCAAGATAAAACTCCTTGGAATAAGACCATTCCAATCCCATGGTAAAGATGCTTTGGAATAACCACAGGATTGAAGAAGCAGCATGGGAAACATAGGATGATATTAGGGACAAATACCTAGATCAAGTATAAGTGAAATTTCGGGGACAACATTTCTTTGAGACGGGAAGAATTTTGTTACTCCCCAAAACTCATAAGGTCCCGTGCTTAATGGACCATGTAAATCAATGAAAATGCTTCTTTAAAAGAATCATGGAGTTTTTCTTGCATCATTTATAATTATTCCATTACATTTTAATTGTGGTACATGAATTTTATAGCATCATGGCATAATTTAAACAAGTGAGATTAAGAATTTTGGAGAATTTCATTAAGAAATTCGTCCTAAAGGATTGAAGACATTTTAGTCCCTCATCTTTTGAGACCAATTTGAGTGACCATTTCTTAAGTGATTGAGCCAAATTTGATGACAATAGGAAGCTCTTTCTCAGTGGAATTATATGGATTAGTTAGATTTTGGAACTTTCTTGAGGAAATAATCGAAAATTTCAATCCAAATTCACTGTCAATATTTCTAAAATAACTTGACAATCCCCCAACTACTTCCTTGAAAAGCATAGTTTCTAAAATACCATGAAAAGCATACCTAAGAATTTTGTACAATTAGTTCGTGTCGAAACATTAGATCATTTGTTGTTACAAACTTTTTAAAAATACACAAAATAATTAAATACTCCCTTCGTCATTTTCAAAAAATTAAGATGATATTTTTTTTCTTAAAATGCTCATATTTATTTGCTAATCAAACTAATAACAAAGAAAATAAAGTGATGGGTAATATAAAAATAAAAATTTTTTAAAAAAAAACAATTTCAAACATCTAATTAACTAACGACATTACGAATAAAATTTTTATTAATATTTTATTAGTGTAACAGGAAGTGACGGGAGATCCGAGCCCATACAAATATATATAATAGAATATCCGGATCCAATAAAAGTTATTTAGAATGATTTATGACGAAAACAGTATCTTTGAAAAGCATAGTTTCTTACAATAATTCACGATTGATATTATTTAATCAAAATTAAAATAAACCACTCAGAATAATCACAATTCATAAAATTGATTTTGAATGGAATCCCAAATCCCTAGAATTGTTGCAACAACCAAAAATACATCTAAATCCTCTTAACCATCATAATCAGACAAAACTGATTGCTCAAAATCGGCATCCATAATTACTCCGTCCATGATGTGCAAAAGAAGTTTATTCTTCCTTAAATCCACCCTCTCCGATCGGACCCTGTTAACCACCAGCATCCCGTCCACATCCTTTGACATATGCAGAGTAAATCCCATCAGCGAATCATAATCAATCTCCTTCCCGTATGGTACATTCCCAGAATAGATCGTTCTGGGTATTGCCGAAAACCCTAGAATCCGACTGAGTATCGCATATGTATCGTTGGCCTTCTCTCCCACCAAACTCTCATTCAAATGCAACCTCAGATTTCTCTCAAATGCTTTCCGGGAAGGCAAAAAGACGGTAAATGCTAGATCTTCGGGCACCATTTCAATCACCATCTCCCCAAACTTTCCTATGCTTTCTTCTGTTGATATTTTTCTGTTCTTCTTGGGTCTAAATGATCGTAGTACTGGTGCTTCTGGCAGTCTTAATACTGAAATAAACAGAACAAAACTACAAGAAATGGAGAGAACAACAAAAACAAATGTCACTGGATTCTTCAGATATGTTACCGTCCTCAATTTCATCTTCTGCTACGGCCCAACTTTTACTCTTGACTCAAAATCTCCACCAATAATTAAACTCAATGCTTGAAAGGAAGAATCCTACTTTCAAAGAAGAATAATAATTAAAAGAAGAGTTAAAGCAATAAATGAATATATTTAAGCATGGAATTAATGAATAATCATCACACTAGGATATCCAAAAATCATAATTGAAGAACAAGGCCTCTAAGGAATTTAGGTGATATCCCACTTCAACATTCAAGCCTAAGAAATTTAGAAATGAATTAAACACCTAATAGGGTAACTGAAACTAATCAACCTAGCATGGGGTTGATTATTTCTATAGAAAATGTTTCATGAGTCCTCAAAGAATTTAAATAAAGTTGAATTAAAAAACATATAAATACATAAAGATTAGAATAGTTGGAATAACATAGTAATTAAGCGAAGTTCAAGTTTTCTCAAGAAATATATATAAAATACATAGATAAAGTGAAATCTTTAAACATAATGTTAATAACAATATAATTTGAAATGTGAGAGTCTAGGGTTAATGAATTCGTAAAACATAATCTGAAAATCAATTTAGGATCAACATCAAAATAATAAGATAACATTTAATGGAAAATTCAATGGTTTACAATTTAGAGTAAAAAGAGTTAGACAGAAAATATGATTAGGATGTAGGGTTTTGTTATTCCTAAATCCCTTGCATGTCCATATCTAAATTGAAATCAAAATTTGAAGCAAGATTCTAATCCTTAAAATCATGTAATGTCGTTTCCAAACTACCAATTTAGTTCCATAAAAAAGCAAGTTAAACAGCCTAAGAAAAAGAAATCTTAACACTATATTCATACTGTCAGTCAGCTTGATGAGACTTTATAAATTGATCATATCTTTCTGTAGTAAACTCCAAATCACAAACTGTTTATTTTATAATAAACTAGATTCATAGGGTTTTCCAACAGTACAAAGATCATCAGTTGAATCATTCTAGATTGGTACAGTTTATTGCTTAAGTTGCCTGAAAATCAAGCTCTGTAGCCTTATATTTTGGAACTTAAATCCTTGAAATGTAGTTAAATTAAAGGGTAAGGTTAAAGTTCAGGAAATAAACTTATCAAAGTAGTACTCGAAGGGTGGCATCCTAAAGCATGCCCTTTACAAGTCATAAACCTTCTAGAATGCTTGAGGTAGAAGTTTATTGGAGTTAAGGGTCATCATAGGATGGGGTTGAAATTTAACTTCCTCAAGATATCTCTTATATTAATTTCGATTGGATATAGACAGTAGAAGCATCATGGTTTGAAACTAAATACTATCCACTTACACATGCCTTAATTTTAAAGAAACCTGATTGTTTTCTACCTATTTCACAAGCAAGCACAACACATAAATTATCATTGTTTTCTACCAATGATAATTTATGTGGAGGAATGAATTGAGGCATGAACCCAATTTAAATCTTGGTATTAATTTAGCCCGTTGTCTCGGGTGCAATATCAATTCCCAACAGACCTTGGCCCATCCTTAAAAACTAAGAATCAAAGCCTGTGATTTAGAGATATTCATAAATGATTGAACCAGATCTATACCCAACTTCTAATCAAACACAAGGAACTAATTCAGATCAGTATGATAGACAAATGAGGTAGCCAGAAGCAATGTTTTCAGACCGAACCGGTTATCGAAAAGTTACTGATTCAAAGTTTAATGATTCAACCGCAATTAAACCTGTAATTGAATCGGTTAATTTAACAATTTAAAAATATTTATTTTATCAATTGAAATATATCAAAATAATATAATTTATTCTCAAATTAACAATATATATGCATAAAATAAATGAAAAGAACATGATATGATTTAGGATTAGTTTATAACTAACCATAAAAACCTATAAATATACAGTAGTTATAAAAATAAACTCTCAGGATCTCATCTTTCATTAAAATCAAGAATTCTAGATATAGAAAATTTTAGAAGTTACTAAAGATTAATTACAAAAGGATTTTTGATCTTTCTAATTATACCCACTAGTACCAAAGCAATAAGACCACCAAAGTAAAAAATAAAAAATAAATAAAAGCGAAAAAGGAAAAAAATAGTAACAAAAGATTCAGTTAGCAGTAGTAGTACTATCCCTTTCCCCTTTCTCTGCTATTCGCTGTGAAATGATTGTCAGTCCCATTAAAGCTGTCTTCTTCACCTTTGACCATTCCACCACCCCATTTTCATCCATCTTCTCTTTTTGTAAATCAAAAAAAAAAAAATGAGATAAGAAGAAAATTTCTGAATTACACACAACATTCACGCCTCTCCCTCACTTCGCTGTCGTCTGTCCATCCTTTCACTTCTCTTTCTTTTTATTCATTCCATGCCAAAAATTGGTGCCTGAATCACTGATAGATTTTGTTTTGCAGGTAACTGGAATGAATGCAGTGATTGAGAGGAAGAAGAGAAACGAACAGCTGCCGTTTAGCAGAAGACTGAACGTGCATAAGTCACCGGAACCATGAAGGATGGATGGTGTCGAGAGAAGCTGCCGGAATGAGAGCAGAGAGCAGAATGCAGAGAAGAAGTGCAGGATTAAGTTTCACAGCAGCCAGCCTCGTCGGGTTGAAAGGGAGAGAAGAGAAAAAATGAGAAAAAAAGAAAAGGACTGGTCCAGTACCTAACTGGCAAGACCACCGGTTCACCGGTTGAACCCGACCTGTTCAAAACAGTTTGGAGGAAATGTGCCGGTTTTCAGCCCGATCGATTTTTAGCCTCAAATCGGACCTTTAACAGGGCCAGTTAATGGTTTGACCGATCGGGCCAACCAGTTTGGTCCGGTCAATAAAACTTTGGCCAGAAGGATCACTGAACTTATTGAGTCACCTGCTTACAACAGTCCAAGGGAAAAGGAGGTATTAAACAATCATCTGCTACTCCTGACTCTTCAATCCAATCCAAAGTCATGGTGTTTAACCCAGTTTATGCTCCAGAATAAAAGAAAGCTCAGCAAGATTACGTTCCAATTATCAAGCCAAAGAATATGCATAAGAAAATCCCAACCAGAAGAAAAGAATTCCGAAAACTCAGTCAAATATGAATTTACCGCATACTAGTGACTTAATTACATAAATCTAACATTACCACCATCGTCCAATTCCTTTCCTCAATCAAGTCTATTATCCCGATTCAAATCAGTTTACAAACCCAGAAAACAAAGGATAATCTCAGCAAATATTCAAAGACCATAGAAAGGCCTCGGCAACCAACCTCATAGCCGACTTCATCATAATTACCCTCCCCTCAACAATCAAAAGTCATTATCTCCACAAAAACAAAAACCAAATACTAATCAAAATCCAAGAATAAAGATTGTAAGAACAGAATAAAGCGGTTTAAGCTCTCTGAACAAGAAACAGAACATGCTGTGATAGAGCAAAGTTTCAGATGGAAACAGAACGAAATTATGAAACTTAAATCAATTAATCCACGCACCTGAAGTTTCCAAATCTTAATTCGAGCCTTCCTCTTCCTTCCGCTTCTCCTCCCGATCAGACCTCCCTCTCAAATCAATTTCTATTCTCTCAGCTTCCCTTTGCTCTCCAAATCCTTTCCTCCCCGTTTCTTCTTCTTTTCTTTTATTTCTTTTATTTCTTTTATTTCTTCTAGCCCCCAAAGTTAATTAGTTCCCCACTCGCATCCGTGCTAATTTCCCGAAGGTCTTTCTAAAATTGAAACTCAGTCCCCATACTTATCTTAATTCCAAATTTCCCCCTAACAAAACTCCCAAATAATAGTAATAATAATAATAGTAATAAATTAAATCAATAATGAAATTAGCAAAATATTTGGAGAATAATTAAATAAATAAATGAATAATCATCTAACCAATAATTTTAAATGATATTAAATGAACGAATTTTCTAGAAATTCAAGAAAATCATTTTTTTAAGTCAAATCGTCAAATAAATAAATAAAATTTTAATTTTAAATATAAGAAAATAATTAAATAAATGAAGAACTAAAACTATTTATTTTCCTAGTTACACTTTTTGAATTTAGTATACCTTTTTCTCTGGTTTGGAGTCTATTACACGAGTGGAAAATTCATGGGATTTTCATTTTTACCCAAATTGAAACAGTAATTTCTTATTTATCCAAATATTCACAACATTTCACAATTACTCATATGTAAAACTAACTTTTCATTCTATACCCATTTTGACTTTTAATTTAAACAAAAAAAATAATAAAACATAACATTTATTCTCCTTTAACATGCATTTACTATCTTACACCTCAACATTCAATACATCCACCCAAACCCAACTACCTATAAAATGAATTGAAGAAACCACAACTAACATCATTCATTTGATCAAAAGTTTGGAACCACAGCTAAGAAAATTGCTCAAAGAACCATTCCCTTATAGGAGAGAAAGAAAAAAACCAACTTTTAATTGTGTTCGGTTGTTGATTTTTGTTTTCCAAGAAGACGAAGGTAGGGGGTGTTTGAAGTTACATTGTTCGGTTTGTTTCTTTGTTATTTTTTTTCTTTGGTGTTTGGAAGCCTAAGTTTGTTCGTTCTGTGTTGTTTATCTAGGAGGAGGAAGGAAGAAAGGTGAGATTGCATAGATTTTCGTCGAAGTAAGAGGATTTTGATATCTGAGAGGAGGCTTTCGAGACACGAGACAAGTATATTTCGAGACCTATTTAAGTGATTTCGAGACAAGAAATAGTTGAATTCTAGACAAGAAATGAGGCTTTCAGGACAAGAGAGGGGACTTTGGAGACACACATAGGGGATTCGAGACAGAGGATTTCTAGACACACACAAGGATTTCGAGACACACACAGGGATTTCAAGATAGAGGATTTCAAGACACACACCTGAACTTCTAGACAGGGGATTTCGAGACACACATAGTTGATTTTGAGACATAGTGTAGAAATGGATTACATAAGGATTGCTGTTCACGAAGGTTCTCTAGTTGAAAGGGTGCATGCACTAGTCGTACCCTCCAATGTAAATTATGAACATTTGAGGAGAATTATGGCAAACTTGATGAAGATTGACTTAAAACAATTTGACATACAAATGTCAATTGCTTCTAAATTTTGTGATGGAA
>JAOXNR010013950.1:0-29577 GCA_028571225.1 Parsonsia alboflavescens
ATAGATTTTTTTTTATGTGCAACTCAAATGAAACGATGTCGTTCTACTTAAACAGATTAGTGGAACGACGTGGTTTCATTTGAGGTGCACATAAACTTAGTGCACATAATAGAATTATAAAGGGTAATGTTATAGAATGCTATGGAGCACACCTTATAAAATGTTCCAATTATGTTTAAAATGGTCATTTAATAAAAAAAAGATAAATTCTTCTATGAAAATTATTTTTTTTTCATTTGTTTTTTATAAACTAAACCTTTAAACGATAAACTAAATTCTAGGGATACTTAACTAAATTTTATTTAATTTTTTAAAAATAAAATATAGTTGACTGTTAACTTTGATCCTTAGAGATTTAATTAGAACACTCCACAAGATGTGCTCCATAGCACTCTATAGCATTTCCGTGTATATATATATGGTTTTGCTAAGGTGCGCTCCGGAGCACATGCTAATGCGCACTCCGGCCGTTACCGTAATGGAAGTTTGCTCCAGCGCTCATGCAGCCAAACAAGCGGGTTCAAAACTTCCATTACGATAACGGCCGGAACGCGCATTAACGCTCGCTACGGAGCGCTCCTTAGCAAATCTGATATAAATATATATATATATATATATATTTATATAATATGTTGATGGGAGAAATGGGCACAACTCGGATAAGTCAACCCAAATGGGCTCAAGCCCCAACCTGAATACTTGAAAGTCAGACTCATGAGTTAAGAGAAAAGATGGGCAGCGAGCTCCTACCTCCTACCACCGACCACCCAGATCACCAACTTCCAAAATAAGCTCAGGAGAGGTCTCACCGAACCATGACCTTCGACCTAGTGAGCTCCAATCTTTCTCATACATCTTCCATGCCGCAAACTAACTGTGCACAACTCCTAACACCCTCCATGAGCCTCTAATCACTCGGCGTGACCTCCCAGAAGAGATAGTCGAGACATTCGACGTCTACAGACAGTTCACGAAATTGGACCAAAGGTTGTTAGTGAGCTTGTAGCTCTTGACTAGATACATGAATAGAAAGATATTCGAACCTCGGGAAGCTCTACGATTCTATGAGCAATTAGCGGGATATGATATGATCTTACAATTATCTTAGTTGCCTACTATCACGTAATTGAAGAGCCTTGATCAAAGAGGTAACTTACTCAACTCAATATATAATCAAATTACAAACAGTCTACAGACAAGAACACAGTTTTTTGGGATTAATTACTCAAGATTATTCTCTCAAAATACTGACTTAGGCATCAAAACTATTCCTCGAGCTACAGCCCATTTTGGTGACCTACTCCTTTTCCTCTTAGGTTGTGATCACGGACGTCAAGGCGGTTTGGGGTGACCCGGAGGCTACTTCCTAGCTTCATCACTTCTTTTGCTGTTTGTGAGAATAAGCATTCTAAAAGCCTAGCTTTCTTCCTTGTACAAAAAATAAACAAGAATTCTGATGACTCAATCATGACCAATGTGCGTTCAGCCGCCATGCCGTGGCAAATTGTCTAGCAGAACGCAATTGCGCGCTGGAGAATTAGTGCCAAAAGACTAGCCCTCAATAGAGGACAATAACAATAATTCGGGGCTGAACAACCAATAGGAGTAGCCAAGACCGACACGATCTGGGCCATCCTGGAGAGACCAAATGAACCCTCCAAGTGAGCAAGAAAGGCCTGGATGGAGACACCTTGTTTAGACCAACAATAGAGACAACCCCAAAAAATAGAGATCTGGGGGAAGTGTAGTGACTGTAGTAGCTAGCCTCTTAGAATGCGTTGTGGCTATCCTAGAAGGAATCTCCGGTAGAGGAGACTATATGTCAATAGGGTGCACTCCTATACCATCCCAGAGGGAGATGCAACCGCCCTAAGATCAAGGGGGTTGCACACATCCTGAAGAACCCCTGCCTTTAGAAGCAAGAAACGACCTCTGGTCTGACCGAGAAGGTCTGGAAATAGGTCAAACATAGGAAAGATCATGGGGGGAGAGTCCCACATGTGGCCAACTTGAGAGAAACCCTAAACAATGGAAAAGGCTATGACCTATGAGATAGACTTAACCAAGTTGCAAGGGAGCTCGCTGAGAAATCCTTTCGGAGGAAGGATTCCAGCTTGATGAAGCCTGATCGAAAAGACAGGTAGCAATGCTCGAGGGGTAGCCTTGAATCCACTAAGGAGAGCTACTCTCCCAACCAATCCAGAGAGAAATGAAAATCAAAAGATACAGAGCAGTGTGGACCTATCGGTACCTTCACCATTTGTCTACAACATCAGGAATGCTTGAATGCCACTAGGATTCAAAGCCCCACAAGTAGAGGCAAAATATGATGGCATAGGGGAACCATTACAACATATAGATGAAAACATTTCCTACATGGAAATGTGTAAGTACCCTGGCCATGTCAAATGTCGTGCTTTTGTGTCCATGCTGACCAAGACAGCATAGTCCTGGTTCAAAGGGATTCCAGAGGCAAGTATCTCGATCTGGACTCAGCTAAATGAGCTGTTTCTGAAAAATTATCAGAGCAGCAAGAGATGTGAAAAAGAAATCAATGATCTGTTCAATATCAAACAGAAGTTTGGTGAAAGCATGAGAAGTTGTTACAATCACTTCAATGACGAGGTAGTATAAATTGAACAAAAGAATGATGCCATCTACATCACTAACTTCAAGTAAGGATTGCAGTGGGAGTCAGGCTGGCAGAAGAGCCAGTGAAAACATTAAGAAGTTGCAAACATTTCTTGAGAAATTAATAAAGGCTGAAGAGAAGGTAATCTAGAAGAAGATTCTTGGTTTTGCCTCAGCCACTTAGAAAGACAATAAAGGGCATCCAAAAAGGCTGCAGACATAAAAAAGAGACAGGAAGAATCCTCATCGGAAAGAACGATCCTTGGAAAAGAAGAGGAAGACCATTCTAGACCTAGTGAGAACTCCTCTCACGAGCTCACAGATAGAGATACTAGTGGTCATGGAAAAGAAGGGTCTCCTGAAGGCACCAAGAACTCTCAAAACTCCCCTGGCCAAGATAGACCTGGAAAAATTTTGCCACTACCGCAAGGACCATGGCCACCTCTAGGAGGACTGCTTCAACCTCAAACGTGAGATTAAGAGGCTAGTAAAGGAGGGCCACTTGCAAGAGTTACTATCAAGGAACACGAGGTCCCGCAAATCCGCCTCCTGTAGCTGCACACAACCAGCGACCTCCGGTCGGCAAGATAAATGCGATAGAAAGGATTTTGAAGTGAGCTCGAGGGGAAGCTTCAGAATCCCTAACGGTGTCATTCCAGATGGGGGATTTCCTGGTACAAAAGATACTGGTTGACACCGGGAGAGCAATATATGTCTTATACAAAAAGGTATTTGATCAATTCGGAATAGACAAAAGCTCGCTGATAAAGTCAGATACTGCCCTAACCAGCTTCAATGGTAGCATGACCTATACAGAAGGGATTCTACAGGTTCTGACTGCCGTCTATGTAAATGGTAGGGAGTCACCAAGGTCATGGACTGGTTAGTGGTCGATCCATATGAAACTTACAATGCAATTTTGGGAAGGAAAGGGGCAATGGACCTCAAAGCTGAAATCTCAGTAATAAACTACTGCATGAAAATCCAGATTGGAGAAGCCTGGGTAGTCCTAGAAGGAGACAGACAGCAAGCCATAGAATGCTACGTCGTAGAAGGTAGTACGGAGACCTCGGTGGAGCACAAGCAGAAGGATTTCATCCACCTCCCAAAAGGGAATGATGAATTCAAAATCCAAGCAGCCAGCAAAGGAGAAAAAGTTTTCCTCAACCAAAAATTCCCTGTGAAAGGGATAAAGATAGGCGAGCTTTTGAATTCCAAAATTAAAGGGAAGCTTGTTGACTCCCTACAAGAATATCTAAAGGTCTTCACCTGGTGACTTGCCGACCTTGAGGGCATTGACAAGAGAATTGCAGAGTACAAGGCTGGGCTCAAACCAGGAGTCAAAGGAGTGAAGCAAAAGAAAAGGACCTTTGCTCCAGAGGGAAATGAGGTCATAGCCCGAGAAGTCCAAGCTTTGCTCGCAGCTGGGATCTTGAAAGAAGTAGTGTACCTTGAATGGCTGGCCAACCCAATGGTTATGACAAAGAAAGAAGGGACATGTGTGGATTTCGCCACACTAAACAAATACTGCCAGAAGAACTCATACCCACTCCCTAGCATTGATCAAATGGTAGACTCAATGACCAGATACTAATGGCTATGCTTCCTAGATGCCTACAAGGTGTACCACCAAATTCCAATGGCAACAGAAGATATGGAAAAGATCTCATTTATCACAGTGGTCTTCACCTACTGCTACACCAAGATGCCATTCGGTCTGAAGAAAGCGGGGGCAGAATTCCGGCGAGCAATACACAAGGTTTTTAAGAACCAGCTTGGGAGGAACATTAAGGTCTACGTGGATGACATCATAATCAAGTCCAAGACCTCTCTGGACTTCATTGAAGACATCAGGGAGACTTTCTAGACATTGAAAGTTGCTGATATGAAGCTCAACCCTGAGAAATGTACTTCAAGGGCCTCGGTAGGTAAATTCCTATTCTTCATGATATCAAAACGAGGCATTAATGCTAGTCCTGATAAAATAAAAGCACTGTTAGACGTGGAACCTCCTAGAAACATTAAAGAGGTCCAAAGTTTGTTAGGAAAGATGGAGGCATTGGGGCGCTTCATTAGCGAAATGGCTGACAAAGGAAAAAAAGTTTATGACTTTATAAAGAAGCTGAAAGATTTTCAATGGACTGAAGATTGCTAAACTGCTTTCGGAAAACTGAAAGACTTCCAAGGGAAGCCCCCTCAACTTGCCTCTCTAAGGTCAGGAGAGGAGATTGTTATGTACCTAACTACAACAGAAAAGGTAATTAGCTCGGTGCTACAAGTAGAAAGGTCAGGTTTACAATTTTCAATTTATTATGTAAGCCATTTGCTCAGAGGTCCTAAAATTAGATATTCAGACCAATAAAATTTTTGTACCTGATTGTTATTACGTCAAGGAAGCTTAAGCCCTATTATGATGCTTACCCGATAAGAGTGTTAATCAATCTACCACTAAAACAAGCTTTGGCAAAACCCGAGCTATCGGGCAGGACAATGAAGTGGTCTCTTGAGCTCTCAGAATATGAAATTGAATTGGAGCACAAGAAAGAAATCAAAGCTCAAGCTCTCTCAGACTTTGAAGAAGAATGCACAAGAGCTCCACTGGAGCTCACAAGTGCTTGTGAAATTAATATCCGGACCATGTACATACATGTCTCCATAGAGAAGGAAAATTCAAGTGTGGGAATTGTATTGATCAACCCTGACTGAGTGAGAATCAAGAAAACTGGAAATATCTAATCTACTAATTCCTCAAAGATGGAGACCTTCCACAAGATCTAAAAGAAGCTCGCCAAGTATGGAAGTGGGCACCTTGCTATCTCCTGATAGGAGATAACGAGGTGTATAAAAGGTCATACACATGGGCATTCCTAAATGCCTAAGCAAGGGAGAAGGAGAGTATGTCATTAAAGAGGTACATAGTGGAATATGTGGATCACACATAGGAGCAAAAACTATTGCCAAGAAAATACTAAGGATAGGGTATTATTGGCCTTCAATGGTTTCAGAAATTGGGAAGGTCATACAGAAATGCCCAAGCAGCCAATTGCACGGAAACAAATCATACATGCGACCAACAAGGTATCAATCCATCAAATTGTCGGTACCTTTTGACATCTAGGGTATGGACATATTAGGACCCTTCCCAAAAGAAGTGGGGGTGGGGGTCTCCAATTCCTGATTGTTGTCATAAAGTACCTCACTAGATGGGTGGAAGCTGGGCTAATGGTAATAATTTCATCACCAAAAGTCCCATCCTTTGTATGGAGAAACATTGCATGCAGATTCGGGATTCCCTGTGCTATTATTTCGGATAATGGATGACAATTCATCGGCGACCCATTCAAGACTTTCTGCGAAAACTTGAATATTGAACAGAGGTTAACCTCTATGGCTTATCCCTTAGCTAACGGACTGGATGAGGTTACAAACATAACCATTTTGGAGGGTCTTAAGGAAAGACTCACCGAGCTCGAGAAGGAAGGTTTCAAACCTTCCTGGCCAGAGGAAATTCCAAGCATCTTATGGGCATACAGAACCACAAATAAGAAAGCTACTGGAGAAACACCATCAGTCAATGCTTTGGTGCAGAGGCAACAATTCCAATCGAGGTCGGAATGAAATCCCTAAGACTGAGGGGGGGAGAAGGGTAGAGCTCGACCTCCTTGAAGAAGTTAGAAATAAAGCTATGGAAGCCGATAGAAGATGTAAAAGGCAAGTCACAAATTAGAGAAATGGTCCTCAGAAGGTTAGATGTTGGAAAACAAGGACAACTAACCAAACTGCTAGAAAGCTAGGAAGGACGTTACATAATCCAAGAAGTCTACAAAGAAGGGAGCAATAAGCTCACTGATTTTGAAGGAAGACAACTCAAAAGACCTTGGAATATTTTCCATCTAAAGAAATTCTATGCTTAAGGCTTCTAAGAACTTCTCAAACCTCACAAATTCGTTCTACATCTCGGGAATAAAAGATAAGTTTCTAGAGTTTATTGAGATCTTACTTCATCTTATTTGCCTTAGTTTCAAAGATAGTTTAGATTATTATGCAATGTTCTAAGTGTTAAAGCAAAGATAAGATACTTGGGGAAAATCAGCTGATAAAAAGAAAGAGGCCACATATAGACCTATGAGGAAAATATTCAATACAATAAAGCAGAAATGTAAAAAGCTATGCATTCAGTATTACAAATATGAAGAAGAAAGACTGTAGAAGATCCTATTCTATTACAAAAACTCAGTCTTCTTCATCATCATCATCTGGAGCCTTCAACGAGCTCGGTAGGGCCTCCTCTTCTACAATTACTTCTCGGTCAGCGGTGTCTGAAGGACCTGTGAGGTAATCAACAATATGGTCAAATGGAGGCCTACCTAACTATAAACGAATAGCTCAGAAAAAGGTTGAGTACCTCATCAAAATCAATATGCATGGGATGAAAGAGGTAATATGTAATCAAGTCTCCATAGCCAAAGATAGCAGTACATTCAGGACAAGCATATGCCTTGGGAAGAATATCTAGGGCCATCCTTTTTGCGACCTCGACCTCGACCTCGGCAGATGCCTCCATAACCTCCTTCCCCTTTCTGGAGGGGCCCTCTCCAGCTTGGCTAGGACTTCAACCGCGAGAACCTTCTCCTGAAAGGTCACAACAGGGTCCTCCTTCTCCCAAGGTAGGGGGGCTACAGCATCTGGGTGATATAACCTCTCATGGACCTCGGGGTCAGTCTTCAAGTCCCCATTGAGCTCTTGGAGTTTGTCAACTAAGTCCACATAGAGCCCGTAGAGCTGAGGATGAATGATGGATTCCACATAATCTTGAAAGGCTGAGACCCCCTCGAGCTTTATTAGGGACAAGCTGCCATCCTCATCACATAGGGATTGGAAATCCTCTAGCCGAGCCTCGAGCCCTTGAATGTGTTCCCTTTGCTGGTTGCTGAGCTCGAATAGCTGTTCATTTATCTAAAAAACATCTCCTAGAGTTTAAGACATGGTCTGTTTCTTAGCTCAGGCCTCTCCAATATCATTCTTGCACTTTTGCTAAAGATTGAATACTTTAATATAGTAGGCTTTGGCCTTTTCAGCAGAGGCCGAGAGCTCAGCGTTCTCTTTCATTAGGCAAGCCTTTTCACCCTGGAGCTCAGTGATCAGGGCAAAGAGCTCTTGATACTTTTTGGCATTTTCTCCCTGTCTCCTTAGCCACTTGCCAAGGAAGATATGAATCTGCAACAAAGGAAAAAGGAGGTCAGCACTAAAGACAAGTTGAGACAGTCAACTGCAATAACACAGAAATTAGAGGGAATTATTGCAATGTTTAGGGAGGTTGTGAATCTATCAAGCTCATCATCAGCCAATTTCTGGCATATGTCCCAGTTGATAGGTGGCACACAATCCATCAAGAATAATAGGAGCGTGGCCACTAAAACAATGTGTCCGAAGACTATATTGCAAGGTCAGGGGATCCCCTTGTAATTGTCGGAGACCAGGGAAGCATTCTCCAACCTCTTTAGAGTGTTTGCGACCTCCTTAATCGCATAGCCATTAAACTCTAGCCTTGACCTTGAGGTTGTTGGAGCCTTTCCTTTACCTGTGGGGGTCGAAAGAGTCCTCCTCTCAAAAGGTTCAGATTGGGAAGAAGGGGAAGAAGAAGAGATTGTAATGTTTGCAGGCCTTCTAGAAGCCCACAGAGCAGCCACCTCAGCTTTGCTCTTCAGAGCTGTTTGAGTTCGATCAGCCACTGTAACCTTTTTGCCTCAAGACTAGGGGACAGGAATCTTCAATGGGTGGCGACAGTAGCAGTAGCAGTGGCGGAGGCAGTATTAGAAGAGGCACTAACGGTGCCACCAACACCATCAAAGGCAGCTCGGGGAGGAGTAACTTCAGGAGCCAAGAAATGGTCCTCATTGCTATCAAAACAAAAAACGGAAAATGTATTAGTGCACAAAAAGAGTTGAAACAAACTCATTGAAAACAAAAAGAAAACAAAGAAGCTCACTACCAAAATTGGAAATCCCTATAGCTCTCCTGAGAGAAGGGAGGTTGCGATCTGCTAGACGCCTTAGTCTAGCAGGGTGAAGGAAAGTGGCAAGCCCGACCGACAAACTACTACCAGGCCAATCAAAAGGGCCCTATCCTTCTCTTGTTCATTTGTCGGGGTGGGGAGCTTATTGAAAAAAAGTTTGATTATTATTCCAGTCCAGATAAGGCTCGAACCGGACCAATTACTGGGAAGTTTGGCAAAAAAGAAAGAATCTTTCCAATCCCCTACAAGGACTAGAAATGACCTACCAGCTTGTACCGAGGGTTAAGTTGAAGATACCATACAGTGACGTTCTTTGGTACCTAGGGGAAATTGATCCAAAGAAGTACCTAAAGAGCTCCAATGAGACTGGAACTCAATCAAGGTGGCAGGTCGCAATGAATACGACTACTTCCCTTATAGAATTGGGAACAAGCTATGTAATATGAAAGCCCCAGAAGTAGGCAATATACAAGAACAAAGGGTGCAAATAGGGTAGAAGAATGCCCCCTCTAAGGTTGGCAACATGGAGGACTATGTGTCCATCACAGCAACTACAAGGGTGCTCAGGCACCCCAGCAGCAACTGTATCGCCCTTCTCTAGAAACCTCTCTCCACTGATTACAAAAATCTCAGAGGGTTCTAAGGAAAAGGATGTGGAGAAGACCTCTAACTCTAAGGACTGGTAAACCTTACTTTTCACTAGAGGAGCCTTCGTAGAGATTGGGGGTAAGTAAAAGGTGGTCTACTTCTCCAGAAAGAAGAAAAGGAGTGCCAGATGTAAAAGATATAGAAGACATTTTGACTAGGGGAGAAGAAAGAATAATGAAGCTTTTCTAAAAAAGTAGTAAAAGGAAAAGAAAACTCACTCGCTAAAATTCTTGGGGAGTTAAGAAGGAAGTTGTTTTGGGCTTTGATTTGCTCACCGGATAGAGAAAGAAAAAAAATTTGAGAAGAGAGCAGAAGCTATAGTAGAAAAGAAATTCTATGAGCAGAGTTCCCGCAAGCTAGAAAAGAGTTTTGGTAAATCCTAAAATCTTCAAAAGACTGCCAATTTACATGAGATAAGGAATCCCTTGGGTTGCTGAAAAGTATTCGGTACACCAAGAACCGAGGCAACTGCCAAAAACTGATGAGGCATGTCTCATACAAAAACTAGCCGTTACAGAGAAAATGACGCCACCCTTCAAAGGTCAAAACTTAAAGATGGTAATTTAGGCGATAGGACCTTTGAGCTTGCTAGGGCTAAGGGGGGTAATGATGGGAGAAATGGGCACGACCTGGAAAAGTCAATGCAAATAGGCTTAAGCTCCAACTAGAATACCTGAAAGTCAGAATCACGAGTCAAGAGGAAAGGTGGGCAGCGACCTCCTACCACCGACCTCTAAAATGAGCTCAGAAGAGGTCTCATCGGACCATGACCTTTGACTCGATGAGCTCCAACTAGTGTCATACATCTTCCATGCCAAGTCTAACTGTGCACAACTCCTAACACCCTCCATGAGCCTTTAATCACTAGGGGCGACCTCCCAAAAGAGATAGCTGAGATCTTCGACGTCTATGAGCAAGTCGCAAAGTTGGTCAAGACGTGAATGGCAAGATATCTAAACCTAGGGAAACTCTACGATTTTAGGAGCAATTGACGGGATATGATATGATCACACAATTATCCTAATTACCTATTGTCAAGTAATTGAAAAGTCCTAATCGAAATGGTAACTTGCTCAACTCAATATATAATCAAATTACAAACAGTTTACGGATAAGGACACATTTTTTGAGATTAATTACTCAAGATTACTCTCTTAGGCATCAGAGCCATTCCCTAGGTGACAATCCACTTCGTTGACGTATTCCTTTTCCTATCAGTTTGTGGTCACGGACGTCATTACGGTTTGAGGTGATCCGGATGTTAGTTTCGAGCTCCATCATATATATATAGAAAGAGAATGTGTGAGAGAGAGAGAATGCCGTGTGCAACTGACGACTTTATTTGTTGGACAGTAGATGTGTTGGACACATAGTCCTTCACTTGACCAATCTCAGGGGAGGCATTCTCTTGCCATACCTGCATCCCCTGTTCTTCGAAACAGTCTACTTTTGGAACTTTCCCATAGCTCAACTTTTTCCCAATGTTATTCAAACCATAATAGGATTCATAGCAACCTACCATTTATATAGGATTCCAGTTTCCTTAGACCTCTTTAGGTGCTTCTTCAAGGTCAGTATTTCCACAGCTTCGGGCAAGTCCAGTGTGGGATATCTCTAATTTAACAATATTTATAGGCTATTAGGGCCCCTCCAATCTTTAGGTGGACCTTGGAAGGATTCTTTCTTTTTTGCCAAACTTCCAGCAAATCTAGTACGGGTCGAGCCCTACCCGGACTAGAATCTTAATATAACATTTTATAAAGGCCTCCCTATTCTGTCCAGCGAGCAAGAGAGGGATAAGATTTTCCTCGCCGACCTGGCCAATTATGATGTCGAGAAGGTCGGGTCGACTCAACTAGTCTGGCATGTTCCTTTTCTTCGCTCTGCTGGGTTGGGAAGTTCTATAGATTGCCACCTCCTCCCAATTTGAAAAACTATGGGAATTCTTCACAATGGCAGGAAATTTCTCCAATTTTCAACTTCCAGTAAATTTCCTTTAGTTTTTCTATTTGAAAATATGTGCTAACGTCTTTTTCTCTTTTTTAAAATTTTTTATTTTGACAGTAATGAGGACAGCTTGGTTGTTGAACAATTCCTTTCGCTCACAGCAAGGATAGCATGGAAGGTCGCTATCCCTCCGAGCTCTTTCTAGCAATTGGTGACGCTGCTAGTGCTGCCGCTGCTGCTTCGGCTACTACTCCGACCACTGGGGAGTAATCTTTTAGGATTCCTATTCCCCATTCTCGGACAAAAAATGTCACAATGGCAAGCCGGACTTGGAATGCCGTGAAGAGGAAAGCTAAAGCGGTAGCCTTACGAGCATTTGAGCTGCTCTCCAGGTTAGTAATCTTCGATTCTCAACCCAACCAGTCTACCCAACAGGGGAATGAGCTCCTCTCAACTTCTTCTGGAAAGGGAAAGCAAACGCGACCTCCAAGCAGGGTTAAACTTCAGTGGCTGCACTGCTGAAGAGATCGCAGAGACCATAAAGAGGCTAGGGAAGCTTTCCTTGGCTTCTCACTCTGATAAAAGGAGCGCAAGGTGGGTTCTCAACCTTCCAATGGCCACACTCCTATTCCTTCTTGACGGAGTGTGCGCCCCTCGTTGATCGGGATTGCTTCTCTCCACACAATGATAAGTTCTTTTCATTTCTATTTTCTTATAACTTTTCTGTACCAATTCTTCTGAGTACTGACCTTTCTTCTTCTTTTTTCATAATCATGTCTTCTTAGGTGAGCGACTAAGAAGACAAGTGGAGAGAGAGAAGAAGGATCAGGAGTTCTCCTCCCTGATCATCAAGTTAAAGGATGAGAAAGCTCCTATTGAGAAGTAAAAAGGAGAGCTCCCTACTTCTGTCAAGGGAGATAATGCCTCCTACACAACCTTGAGTGGTCTTTTGGAGGAATGCAAGAAAAATGTTACAGAGGCAAGAGCTGAAAATCTGGTAATGGCCTCAACCCTTAATGAAGCTGTTAAGAAGAGGGATCAGCTTCTCGAGCTCGACAAACAACAAAATAACTGCATCTAATGGGCTCAAGGCTCAATTGAAGGACTTCAATGCCATCTGCGAGAAGGATGGCAGCCTCTCGTTGTCCAAGTTCAAGGAGATCCCAACCTTCCTGTGCTCTGATCCAACCGTCCATGAGGACTATATCATCCAGATGCCCCGAAAACTCTCCCTTGGGAGCATGAGGAACAAAATCTGAACTCTCGGGAGGAAGTCCTATCCGCCGAAGCCTTGATTAAGGTCGGAAAAACCGGTGAGGACTTTTTTGAGGGGATGAAGGGCCTTGGAGCAGCCTACAAAAGCTCCGACCACCGAAAGGGTGATCAATGACATTCCCCCTTTGGCATTTTCTGCTCCTCAAGGCAAAATCATCCATACTTATGGAGACCTACTTAAATATTATCCTTTTCATCCCTAGCCTATTGATTTCAATGAGACACTTAACCTCTCTCGAGCTATCCATCTTTCCTTGGGTAGACCTCCATTTAAGACTATTACTGATTATCCCGTAGGTCCCTCGAACATTATTGATCAAGAGAGAGCTATCGACAATAAAGCACTATCGAGCTCGTTGGAGGTTTGGGGAGATGAAGAAGAAGATTGATCTGTAATAGAATAGGATGTTGTATTGTCTATCTTCTTCTTACTTTGTGTTATGTAACAAATACTATGCTCATCTTTTGAGCTTATATTTTTTTCCTTTTTTCTATACTAATTATATCAAGGGGTCTATTCAAGGCCTCTTTCTTCGTAAGAGAATCAGACAATTTTCTTGAAATGTCTCTGTTTTTGTTCCAGTACTTAAAAACTTGCATAGTAAACTTGACCAACTTTGAAACTTATGCAAATAAGAAGAATTAAGATCTGAATAAGGTCTAAGAACTTAACTTTTATTTAGGTCTATGAAATTTTATATGCAGTTGCAAAGACCAAAATCCAAATAGGTCGCCAGTGATGCCTTGCTGCCCAACGAGCTCCTTTCAGATAAGTGCCCGAGCTAAATAACGAGCTCTTGAAGTCTGGAAAATCTTGAAAAATCCTTAGGCATAAAATTTCTTTAGATGGCAAACATTCCAAGGCCTTAGGAGTTGTCTTCATTTGAGGTCAACGAGCTTATAGCTTCCTCTTTTGTGAACTTCTTGGATTATATAAGGTCCTTCCCAACTTTCCTGTAACTTAGTCAGTTGTCCTTGCTTTCAGACATCCGACCTCTTATGGACCCTTTCTCCAACTATGAAATGCTTCTCTTTTACTTTCTAGTTGAAAAAAAATTTGTAACTTGATCTTTATACCTTCTGTCAGGTTCCATAGCTTTATTTGTGACCTTTTCAAGGAGGTCGAGGTCTGCTCTTCTCGACCCATCATTTAAGACTGAATCATATTCTGTCAATCTTAAGGATTTCATTCCGACTTCTATCAGCATTACAGCTTTTGCACCAAAACATTGTCTGAATGGTGATTCTCTTGTAGCTTTCCAAGATGTGGTTTTGTAAGCCCATATGATGCTTGGAATTTCTTCTAGTCAGGAAGGTTTACGACCTTCCTTCTCAAGCTTGGTAAGCCTTTTCTTGAGAGCTTCCAGAATTGTTCTGCTCGTGACCTCAGCCAATCCGTTCACTTAAAGATGAGCAAAAGTTAATCTCTATTCTATGTTAAAGTTTTCACATAATGTCTTGAATGGATAGCCCACAAATTGCCTTCCAATGTCTAAGATGATAGCTCGGGGAACCCCAAACTTGCATATAATATTCCTCCTTACGAAGGACTACACCTTTGGTGAAGAAATTATTGTCATTGGTTCTGCTCAACCCATCTGGTGAAGTATTCTATGGCCATAATTAGGAATTGAACACCACCCACTCCTTTTGGGAAAGGTCCTAATATGTCGATACCCCAAATATCGATTGAAACGGACTTGCTGATGAACTAATACTTCGTTGGAGACACGTGCAACTTATTTCCATGCAATTGACAGCTCGTACATTTGTGTATGAACTTTTCAATATCTGAGACCATCGAAGGCCAATAATAACCTGTCCTTAGTATCTTCTTTACAAAGGTTTTGGCTCCTATGTGTGATCCACATATTCCATAATGCACTTCTTCAATGACATATTCTCCTCTCCCTTACTCAGGAATTTGAGTAGTGGCCATGTATACGACTTTTTGTACAGTTCGTCATCTCCTATCAAGATATAGCGAGGTGCCCATTTTTAGATTTGGCGAGCTTCTTTGGCATCTTGCAGAAGGTCGCCATCCTTAAGGAATTTGTAAATAGGATATCTCAAGTCTGTCTGATCCTCTATATCCAAGTTTTCTTCTTGGCTTATGCTTGGAAAATACCATTATTCGACTAGTAGATCGACTTTTGTCCCCACGAGCTCTTGGTAGACTTTGGATAGTGTGTCAACCTTTGAATTTTGCTCTCTAGGTATTTGTTCAATGAGGAAATGTTCATTTTTTGATGTTATATCTCTTACGTGTTTGAGATATTTAATCATGTTTTCTTCCATAGCTTCTTTACTTGGATGGCTATAACTTGTGAATCAGTTTTGACATGAAATTTTTGCACTCTTAGAGCTCTTATGAGTCTTAGGCCTGCTAGAGAGCCTCAAATTCAGATTCATTATTCGAGGTTGGGAAGTTGTATTTCACAGAGTAAGGGATTCTCACTCCCTCAGGGCTGATCAATACAATTCCCACACCTTAATTTCCTTTTCAATGGAACCATCAGTGTACATGGCACTCTTCTACGAAGTCTTATAGAGCTTGAGCTTCGATAGCTTTACTTGATTCGAAATCAATCTGATATCCTGAGAGTTCGAGCGACCAGTTCATTATCCCGTCCGATAGCTCGAGTTTTGCCAAAGTTTCCTTTAGTGGAAGATTGATCAATACTCTTATGGGGTAAGCTTCAAAATAGGGCCTAAGCTTCCTTGAAGTAATAACAATAAGGTACAGGAATTTCTCGAGGTTTGAATATCTAATTTTAGGACCTTGAAGCAAACGACTTACATACTACACTGGAAATTGTAAGCCTGACCTTTCTACTAGTAGCACCGAGCTAACTACTTTATCTATCATAGTTAAGTACATCAAGATTTCCTCTCCCGACCTCGAGGAGATGAGCTATGAGGATTTTCCCAAAAATTCTTTCAGACTTTTGAAATCTATTTGACAATCTTCTATCCACTGGAAATCTTTGGGTTTTTTCAGGAAGTTATAAAACTTGTCTCCATTGTCAGCCATCTTGTTGATGAAGTATCCCAATGCAGCCATCTTCCCTGTTAAACTCTAAACTTCCTTAATGCTCTTGGGTGGTTCCATGTTCAGGAGTGCTTGTATTTTATCAGGGTTGGCAACAATGCCTTGTTCTGATATCACAAAACCCAAGAATTTTCCTGTTGCAACCCAGAAGGAACATTTTTCAAGATTGAGTTTCATGTGAGCAGTTTCAAGGTCTAGAAATTCTCCTTTATATCTTCAATGAAGTCTCCTGAGGTTTTGGACTTAATCATAATGCTTCATGAAGACCTTGTGCATTGCTCGTTGGAATTCTGCCCTTGCATTCTTCAAATCAAATGACATTTTGTTATAACAGTAGGTCGTGACCTTTGTAATGAATGAGGTTTTTTCCATGTCTTCCAGTGCCGTTGGAATCTGATGATACGCCCTATAGGCATCTAAGAAACACAGCCATTGATAACCAATTGTTGAGTCTACCATTTGATCAATGCTCGGGAGTGGGTATGAGTCATTTTGGCAATGTTTATTTAGTGTGGTGAAATCCACACACATCCTCCATGTCCCTTCCTTTTGTGGCACAACCATTCTGGGTACACGACCTTTTTCAAAACTCCAACGTCAAGAAGAGGTTGGACTTCTCAAGCTATGACTCCATTTCTTTTTAGGGCAAAAGTTCTTTTCTTTTGCTTTATTAGTTTGACTCCTGGTCTGAGCCCGACCTTGTGCCTGCTATCCCTCTGTCAATTCCTTCGAGGTCGATAGGTCGCCAAGCAAAGATTTTTAGGTATCCTTGAAGGGAGCCAATAAGCGTCCCTTTAATCCTGGAAGGTAAAAGTTCGCCTACCTTGATCCCTTTCTCAGGGAATTATTAGTTGAGAAAAACTTTTCTCCCTTACTGGTAGCTTGGATTGTGGACTCATCATCCTCTTTAGGGAGGTCGATGAAATCATCCTACTTGGACATTGCCGAGGCCTCAGCATCCCCTTCAATGAGGTAGCATTCTGCTGCAGTCTGTCTATCTCCTTCTAAGATGACCAGCTTTCTCCCACCTGGATCTTCATGTAATAGCTCAGCAAGGAGATTTCAGCCTTCAGGTCCATGATCCCTTTTCTTCCTAGAATTGCATTGTAAGTTCCTAGTGCATCAACCACCAGCCAGTCCATGATCTCTGTGATCCCCTTGCCATCCGCATATACTACAGTCACAACCTATAGAATCCCTTCTTCATAGGTCGTGTTGCCACTGAAGCTGGTTAAGGCATTATCCAACTTTATCAACTCGCTCTTATCTATCCCCATTTGGTTGAACTTTTTTTGTACAGGACATTCATTGCACTTTCGATGTCAACCAGTATATTTCGTACCAAGAAATCTCCAATCTAGAATGACAACGTTAAGGGGTCTGAATCTCCTCCCCGAGCTCGCTTCGACCTCCTTTCGATGGAGTCAATCTCTTCGACAGGAGGTCGCTAGTGGTTTGCAGCTACAAAAGGTGAATTTGCATTACCTATATTCCTAACCAAGAATTCTTATAAGTGGCCCTTCCTTTACCAGCCTCTCAATTTCTCATTTGAGGTCAAAGCAATCCTTTGTCAGATGACCATGGTTCTTATGGTAGTATTAGAAACTTGTCATGTCTCTCTTGCCTAGAGGAGTTTTGAGAGGTCTTGGTGGCTTTAGACGACCCTTCTTTTCCATGGCCACCAATATTTCCTCCTACAAGGTCGTCAGGAAAGTTGTCACTAGGTCAGGAATCATCTTCCTTTTCTTATTGAAGGTCCTCCCTCCGAATAAGGATCCTTCCTATCTAGTTTTGATGGTTGTCGGCTTTTAGGTTACCCCTTAGACTCTTTCTCGGTAGTTGAGGCAGATTCAAGAATCTTTTTCTGGATTGCCATTTCTTCCGCTTTGATCAACATTTCGAGAAGTGTTTGTAGTTCCTTTAATGGTCTTTACTGGCTCTTCTGCCAACCTAAGAGCTACATAACGTCCTTGTTTAAAAGCAGCGATGTAGATAGCATCGTTTTTCTACTCGATTTCCATTGCCTCGTCATTAAAACGACTACGATAGCTTCTGGTGTGTTCACCAAATTTCTGTTTGATGTTAAAAAGATCATTGATGTCTTTCTCACACCTTTTCCTACTCTAATAGTTCTTCAAGAACAACCCCTTGAATTGTGTCCAGCTCACGATACTTGCTTCTGCAATACCCTTGAACCAGGATCGTTCTTTCTTGGTCAATGTGGACCAGAAGGCTTGGCATTTGACATGGTCAGGGTACTCGAACATTTCCATGTTGGAAACATACTCATCTATATGTTGTAGCGGTTCCCCTGTGCCATCATACTTTGCCTCAACTTGTGGTGCTTTGAATCCTGATGGCATTCTAGTAGGTTAGATACTGCAAACAAATGGTGGAGGCTCCGATAGGTAAACACTGCTTTGTATTTCCTGGTTCCCATTCCTCTTTTGTTTTGTTGGGAGTGTCACTCTCCTCAGTGGATTCAAGGCTACCTCTCAAGCGTCGCCACTTGTTCTTTCGATCAGCCTTCATCGAGGAGGTATCCTTCCTCCAGGAGGAGTTCTTAGCGAGCTTCCCTGCTCATCAGGACTTGCTTCTTGTCATTGACCTCAGGAGATTGAGGCTCGATTGAGCCTATCCCTCAGGTCATAACCCCTTCCATTGCATAAGGTTTCTCTCAAGTCGACCATGGGTGGGGCTTTTTCTCTGTTTACTCTTTCGCCTTGTGATCTTTCCATTGCCAGTCCTACCGCCCGACCTTCCATACTAGGTTGAAGGTCGTTACTTGTATCTAAAAGTAAGCGTTGATTTGGTTGCAGGCAACCACCTTGATCTCGAGGTAGTTGTGTTTCCCTCCGAGATGGAGTAGGACTACACCCCATCGACATTTAATCTCTTCTGCCCAAGATTCCTTCCAGGGCTACCACCATGCGTTCCAAGAGGTCGGTTGGAATGAACACCCGACTCCTCCCCTGATCTCTGTGGTCTGGGGTTATTGCCATTGTAATTCTGCTTGGGATGTCTTTGTCCCCTCCTTTCACGTGCAGGTGGAGGGTCCACAAGGACCCTTCAGGATGGTCCCGACCATGACGGTCTCGGCTGTTCCTATTGATCGACCGACCCCTTATTATTGCTATCTTCCATCGAGTCTGGGTCTTCTAGCACTAATTCTCTAGTATGCAATTGTATTCTACTAGGCAGTCTACCACGACGTGGTGGCTGAACACCTGTCGATTGCAATTGAGTCATCACAGTTCTTGTTTGTTTTTGTTTTATGTGTATGGAAGAAAGTAAAGCTTAGAATGTTTTCTTTCCCACAGATGGCACTAGAAGTGATGGAGCTTCAAAACAATCTCCGGGTCACTAGAACTGTGATGGTAAGCACAACCAGAAAAGGAAAAATTAAATCATCGAAATGGGCAGTTGCCCTGAGGATAACTTCGATACCTAAGTCAGTTTTCCGCGAATGTAATCTTTGAGCAAATTAGGTTAATTTGTCCGCGAACAATATGTGATTCCGATAATATATACCGAATAATAGGTTACCTGTTAATCGTGACCTCTTCGATTATGTGAAAGTAGACAATTAGTATAATTGTGAAATCATATCCCGCTAATTGCTCATTGAATCATGGAGTTTTCCTAAGTTGGGATACTTTGCTATGCACGTCTCTGGTCGAGAGTTACAAGCTCGTTAACAACTTAGGGTATATATACCTAGGGCTTTAGGTGACACGTGAAAATCACTGGTGGAGGTGGTCCTTGGTTGAGTGGTCCCCTAGTACGACTTGGTACAACTAGGGATCGAGATTCTAGGTTACTTTTGCGCAATTGTTTGGTGGCTAAGTAGACAAAGGGATCCTATTGGCCTAATATGGCAGTAGCATTAAATGCTTAATAAATGTGCCTTAGCTAATCCTTATTCGACACTTGTGAAAGATTTATTGGGACGTATGTAATTCGAAAGTTGTTCTTTAAGGTTTTTGTCCCTAGTGATCTTGGAGATGAGATTATGTGACAAGCTTCATTGGCATACCATTTCCAAAGCTTACCTTAGATAAATCATGAATCCTATCTTAGATTAACGTGTTGATTGGACTTGATCCATTATTATTTTAATCCAAAAGATAAACATATTAAGAAGAATCTTAAAAAACAAGATTCCAAAAATACAAATATAAGAAAACATTATTATTAAAAAACTACATAATAAAAAAGACCAAACAAAGATTCATACGGAGGAAACTATTTAGGTGTGTATGGTTAACATTTCCATTTTCTTCTTCTTTTTGTTTGAAAATACTAAATTTTTGAATTTATGGAAAAACAATTATTCAAGGTTGGATACAAGTAGAAAAATCTAAGAAATAATTTTGGATTAAAAAATACAACAACAAATCCCACGAAATTTAGCTTGAATGGAATGTCATTTTCCCATGCAGACATTCTACTGCATAAAACACTGCTGCTGTAACAATAGTAGAGAATTGATCTGAGAATAACTTTATCCTCCTCTTCCACTGAATTCTTTGAGACATAAAAGTTTCCTGTGATCTCTCTCTCCCCTACCAATTGAGCTTCAAGGGTTATGAACTAACAAAAAGGAAGATTAAACTAGCATTACATCCAGAATTCACTCTGAGGTCCTCTGAAGATCTGAGCCACAAGGGGATATTACAAACATGTAATCCTCACATGGACTCCAAAATGGAAGACAGAAAGATTGGAGCACGTAAGATGTTTGTACAACGGCCATAAGATCCTGAAGTGAGGCATCATTCTAAGCAACTATATAACTTAGTAATAGCGTGAGCCAGTATCATACACCCAGCCCCCTGGGTACTGTACTCGGGGCTCAGGTTCATGGCTTCTTGAATTACCAAGAAATCGTCCTCGCTCTCTGTAAGGGTCATAATTATCAGAATTATAGGATCGAGCTGGTTCTCTGGGGGGCGCACCGACTGCATTGTATCCTTGAGGATCACTATGGCCTAGGCTGCCGCTTGGATAGTGGTCAACTGCAGCTTGCTGGTACCGTTGTTGTCTTGAGTGTGATTCCCTTCTAAGGAAGTCATCTTTCCGACTGGCATGTCGAGCTCGAAGTGCCACAAGCTGTTCTTGATATTGTGCATTGATTGCATTTATTTTCTGAAACCAGAAGCATAGGCATTCTTAATCTCAGGAACAAATAAAATCACATGGATTCAAAAAAGGCAAGAGCGGAACCAAAAGTACATGAATAAAATATCGAAATATAAAATCAATGATACACAGTGTCTGGGAAACATTAACATAAAAAGGACCTATCAAAAGCAAATGAAAAAAAAAGTAAAAAATCAATAATACTGGAACCCTTCTATAGGAAACACAAAGAAACTCCCAAAAAGGGGTGAGGGGACCTGTTCTTAACAGATCTCAATTTGGATAAAAAGTAAAACTAATTTGTTCAGTCGGAAGGTCTGCATAAACAATGAACAAGATAAAAACATCTTCATTTGAGTCCTAGCAATATTGTGACAGTGCACCACACAACGCATTCCTTCTCAGGGACTTTCTTGACACTATCCATCCATTTGAACAAAAATGACATGCTTACTTCACCTTGTCCATCCACTGTATTAACATTCCCAAATAAACTATGAAACATCAAGTCATTTGTGTTCTTTATTTCAGAGGAGAAATCACTTGAACCAGAAATGGTAAAAATCAGCTTTTCATGTTATGTCAATTGTTCTTGTCGAGTTTGTAAAGTAAAATAGCTTTAAAAGGAAAGGCAATTTACCTCCTTTTAGTGTGAGATAAAGAAAGGATATCAGGTCTTCATTTGGCTTTGACGAGATAGGAAAGTTGATTATTTTCACCAAATGATTATGACAATGGTATCACTAAATAAATCATGAAGAGAAAGAGTCTCTAGTTCTCACTTACGGTAGTCTACACACACATTTGTATGTTTGTGTTGAGAGAACACGTATCAATCTTGAAGTTTCCTCCATGGTAAGGCCATCTTTTACCCTAAAGCTAATTCCATCCACAAGATACTATTATAAACTGCTATCTGTATAAACCAATCTAATCCAGTTCTGATATGTACTTATGTAATCCCTGACCTCAACCTCCCTGCCACTTTTCAACCTTCGGGTAAAATGTAAACGAAACCTCAGAAGGTGGGAAGACAGAAGAAACACGAAAAGCCATAAGGTAGAAGAGAATAGCTAGTGCTTCTTTTTTTCACCTTCAACGTAAACAATTTCACCATCTATATATCAAATTGATTTATCCCTCATGAAAAGCAATATGATAAAACTGATACCAATAATGGTCATGACAAAGATTACCAATCAAACTTTCAGACACAATCACAGTTTTAAGTAATCACCAAAGGGAAGTTATAGGGATAATTCCAAGGAAAGATGAACAACTAAAAAAATAATTGCAAGAAAATTCATAAAAAAAAAATTTAAAAAAAACCATTTTTATAGGAGTGGCTTGTATGGATTACGTCTTCGAAACTTCAGAATTTTAGTGGTTTGGTAGTATCTAACTATCAATGCTAACTTGAACAGTTACCAGGGTGTTTCTACATTTAACTGTTTCAAAAGATTTTTGACTATGTTGGTAGTTTTTTCCTTTAAGCATACCATAGTGTTTTTAAAATAGCTTCAACTATTATACAAAACTTCCACTAGAATAATTAGCAGGAAAATAATGTAGCCACCAAATGATCTTTTTTTCATCTGCTTTTGAAAGAATCATATTGGAATGTTGAGTTTTCAGAAGAAAGTCAATTGAACTGACCTCCCGATGTCTAGATATTTCTGCATCTTCTGCATCATTCTGCTCCTTGCTCAGTTGCATGATATCATCAAGGAACTTCTGCTCAAGTCCTTCAAAAGTGTGTGGTAGGTGATTCTCTGCATACCTAATATCAATTTCATCTCCATGAGGCTGAGAATGTGCATCATAGTTGCCCTGTTTCTCCATTGCCATATTTGGTTCTGGCCTCTGGCCTTGGTAATAAGATCTAGATGCTTCGCCCCCTTGACCTATAATGCAAGCCATCTCTGTGAAAATCATGAGTGATAGACAGAAATTGTGCAGCCATTTATTCATCGTACACTTATTTCTGAACAAAGAACAAGATGCAGAATATAGCTACCCCTAAAAGCATATATTGGAGGATTGGTTACATAAACTAGTGGAAGGTCCAAATCCAGGCTTCAGTTTGTAGACATAAAAATATTTCAAAGATTTACCAAATAAGCTATAATATCAACTACTTTTCTCCGCAAGAAATTAGAGAAATAGCTGCGAATGCCTTCCAAACATTCACCATTCTTCAATACTATCCATAAACTATTCCTTGCATTGTTTTATATCTTCAAAACTATATTTTTTATTTTTGCCACATTATCCTTCTAAAGGTGGTTTTTGGCTGTCTAATTCTAAGTCATGCAAGTTATCCAAGACTAACCAGGTCAGAAACCACTGTGACATTGGCAGTAGGATAGTAAAAAAAGAAATGGAAATAGATGTAGGACATTAACATGCAATATAAAACTTTAAGAATCTGTATGAATAGTAAAAAATGGTCAAATAACATTGTGCCATTAATGCCCAAAAACTATCCTTTAACAAAAGAGAGATCATGAGTGTAAGGGAAAAGGAAAGAAGAATAACTTACACCTAAAAAAAAAAAAATTGAAACAAAAGAGACTGCATCAGTAATCAAATTATTAGATATGGTAGAGAACTAATTCATTCCAAAGGGTATTATAAAAACTATTGTTCCAGTGAGAACTAGCAAAAATTTTTAACAAGTAAATGAGAACCTTTGAAATAGAAAAACAAGAATGGAATAACACAATATGCTACATGAGGGAGACAAATGGCAGCAACCAATGGGGAGAAGATTCCTCTGAACGCCAAGCCTTGATTTGCCATACTTGCAAGGATGGATAACTCATGTAGTAAGAATAGGGTCATACAAACCCTAGGCTTAGAGTCTTTTTTTTTTTTTTTAAATTCAATT
Organism: Parsonsia alboflavescens; assembly: GCA_028571225.1. Lineage (NCBI taxonomy): Eukaryota > Viridiplantae > Streptophyta > Magnoliopsida > Gentianales > Apocynaceae > Parsonsia > Parsonsia alboflavescens. Next base: position 23,602 of record JAOXNR010013950.1, read on the forward strand.
GTTTCAGTGATAGTGTTTTAGGAATGTTTCAGAGATTTAGCAAATTAAAGAAAGTTGCTAGTTTGTGGATAGATATCTTATTTGGTTTTGTGATTTAGAAATCCTAGCTTTATCTAAAGGCATGACAACCATATTCAATCATTGAAGTTGTACTTTTTTTCAATTTTCACCACTCAACTTTGTAGATTTGACAAATTGACCACTACACGCTTAGATCTTTGTCAAATTTCACAACTAAATTGTCAAATTCTCAAAGAATGGTTGAATTTGTTGTTAGGTCCGTTTTCTAATCATTATTGGTTAGAGTTTTGCAGTCAAGCCCTAACATATTTAGGATTTTATCTTTGAGTCTATAAATAAAGGGAGTTATCTATTCATTTTGGATATCATTCAATTAATACGATTCAGCATAATTTTTTTATTAATCTGGCTGAGTGGCAAAATTAAGCCATGAGGTGTGACTCCTCCCCAGCCTAGGTGTGATGCCTAGTTCTTCCTCTCTTAGTGCGACTCTTGAGCTTCTTATCTTTCTGATGTCTAGCTAATTCTTGTTTTCAAAACCTTTTCAAAATTACAACCTGCAGACTACAGAGTTGTTCTTTGTGAGATAGCTCATCCAAGATTCCATTCTTGATTGCCTTCCTACGGCTCAGTCCGGTCTCATTCAACCCAAACAACCAGTCATTTAGGCTCTTTACAGGCATATCAGAACTTCAGAATAAGAAATAGTAAATAAATTAGAACTAGCGACACATGTAACACATTTTCTAAAAAGTCAATTGCCTGCTCCTGATTTGTTGGTTCATTTCTTAAGTTTAGAAAAAAATTTGGTAACTGTAGCCTTATCCACTTCTAATAGTTGATAAAGTTCCAGGCACCAGACACTCCTGATATAAACCACAGTTATGATTGACAAATTGAATAAGCTTCAAGAATAGAAAGCAGAACTAATTTACCGATGAACACAGTTTAATAATCAGCTCAAAAGACAATAAATTTTTTACATGTTTAACTTTCTCTGAACCAAGATTGCCCATTTTAATTTATCTGTCCATTTATTTGATCGTGATGAAAGTTCAGAAGATGCTGAAATTCAAAAAGTGTGGTTAGCTTAATGAAAGGGATTCTAAAGACATACAAGGGAAGAAGAAATGTTATATATCTCACTATGACACAAGTTGATTTCAATCATTAAGTATGTCAACCTTACATCTCACTCAGCTGATGTTGAGAAGGCCAATAGATTTTCCTCCCAAGCGAATAAACCAGCACCACCCTATGGTACTATGCAAATCTATATATGGAAGCTATTGTAAAAATTGATTCAAAACCTTAACCAATATCTATCTCTAAAAAGGATTTATTTTCTAAAAAGATTGAACTTTTTCCAGGAAGCTTGAGCAAGAACCATAGACTATAATATCTATCCTAATAAGGCTGTCCTTTTAAGAATGGCAATATCCTGCCAGGAAGCTTGAACAGGTACTAAAGACTCGGTTGAATGCTATCGACATAGTTCATTTTGACAAAATTTCTGTCTCATTGACTCCATCGACTTGGTTGGAGAGATACTTTTAATTTACAACTAAATTTTGGGAGGAGGAATCATTTACATTATAGAAACACATTCCATTTAACTGAAAACATATGTTTTTAATCACTAATTATGTCCGAATTTGATAATTATTTAGGAATGGGAAAAAAAAAAAAGGAAAAAGAAGGAAAATCTCAATGCACAGATAGGGGAAAAGTCGCACGAATGGAATCATTTAGAAAAACGAGAACACAGAAATTTCAACAGCATAAAAAATTAAGGAGGCAAGTCACAAAGCAAAAGAAGAGAAACTGCCTTCATTGAACATGTGGGGTGACATTGGACTTTGTACTTTATGCCCATCCTTTTCCCATCTCCATTGATTCTGATTGTGATGGTGGTCAGACTTGCTTTTTTGCTGTTGGAAGTGTTGCTGCTGCATTTGCATATGCGGCGGTGGTGCTGCTGCGGCATAGGCATGTGGTGCGTGGCTATCTCCGCCGTAGTGCTCACCACCACCTCCTCCTCCTTGTCTCCTCATTCGGTTCTGCCGTCTCGGAAGTGAGAAACAGACACCTTGAATTTCGGTGTTGATGCAAGGGTTTTAAAGATTGCCCAATAAAATATGCTTCCTATTCCGATCCCCTATAATACAATAAAAATTTTACATGTGTATTTAAATTATTTCTTAATATATTTTATTATTTAAAACCTAAATATGCAAATTAAACCCCGAAACTTATCTGTCAAGACGCTCGTAAATTAACGACTTTTTGGGCCAAAGAAATGATATTTTCTATACATCCAAGAATATTTTAGAATAATTTTATATGGAAAATAGGGTTTAACTAACCATTTAATCACTGACCTTGTCATTTTTTTTACTTTGACCATCGAACTATAAAATCAATCAAATTAATAATTATATTTTATATTTTTTAAACAATTTAACCATTATGCTTTGCCTTTTAAAATAATTTAACCATTATACTTTACATTTTCTAAAAAAATTTGCCATTGTATTTTAGTCGGATTGAATAATAGTCATCAATGTAATCAATTTTTAATGAAAATTGTCACATGGATTTCAATGTTACTAGAATTTTTCATGTAAGTTAAAAGAATCTTTGTCATTTTTTCAATTTCTTCTTTTATTTATTTATTGATTCATACATAATTAGAATGACATAAAGTAAAATTTTACCTGATAAGAAAAATTTCAATGACATAGCAAGCCATATGATATTATTAATAAAGATTGATTATGTTTCTAAATATTATTCAATTAGACCACCATAAAGTGGTTAAATTATTTAAAAACACAAAATATAATGGCTCAATTGACTGATTTTATAGTTTAATGGCCAAACTAAAAAAATAGTGACAAGTTCAGTGGTCACATAATTAATTAAGCCTGGAAAATACTGTAAAAATTTCAAATTTTGAGTTAGAAATTTTGAAAAGACAATTCTATGTTTCGCCCCTAATCTTTTTTATTTTGATCCATTTGGATTCTAAATCTTCTTTAAAAAAAAAAAAAAATTAGATCCCTATGGTCTAAGTAGATATCAAATTTTTATATTGAACTTTTAGGGTCTCTTATAATTAATTCTGGACCCATGTTGATCCTTTATCATTTTTCATTCGATCAAAAAGGTCTCTTTGCATTGAAAACCTTTGTCTCTTGTAAAGTCAATGGGTGTACAGATAAAATTGATCAAAATCTAGAAGGGTATTTCCGTTCCTTAACTGTTTTAGGTAATTTCTCTAAGAGAAAATTCCTTATTGTGTCCATAATCTTTTGCCTTGGTCCATCTGGGTCTTGAATCCTTTTTTTTTAAAAAAAAACTTTTAAGATCCTTATCATTTTTCACGTGGTTCAAGTAGATCCCAAATCTTTATATTAAACTTGTAGAGTAATTTATGATTAATTTTGGACCCATGTTGGTCCCTTATCATTTTTTGTTCGAAGAGAAGGTCCTTTTGCCCTAAAAACTCCATCTTAAACAAAGTCAACAGTAAAAAAATAAAATCAATCAAAATTCAGAAGGGTATTTTCATCCTTTCACTGTTTCAGATTATTTCTCCAATTAAAAAAAGTGACCGATCATTTCCTTCACAACTCGCTTCTTCAACCCTTAGCCACAAAGAAACAAAACTCAATCAGTAAAAATGCAGACTAAAGGAGCAAACCCTAGTAACTCAACCTTCATAAACAATTGAAGATTTACTATCAAGAGTTGAACACAGATACTATGTTCAACATTTACATAACAACTGGAAGAGTGTCCATAATAGGATGCCATTAAAAATACTTTTGTCACTAATTGAGCTTTGTTTCTTGGTGGTTGAGAGATGAAGAACCAGGTTGTGAATAAAATGACCGGTAACTTTTTTAATTGGATAAATGATCTAAAATAGTGAAGGGACGAAAATATCCTTCTAAATTGTGACCAGTTTTATTTTTTCATCGTTGACTTTATTTGAGATGGAGATTTTTAGGGCCAAATTACCTTTCTACTAAAAGAAAAAAAGATAAGGGATTAACATGGGTCCTACTTAAAGTTTTGGGATCTACTTGGACCAACTAAAAAGGATATGGACCTCAAAAGTTAAAAAAAAAAAAAAAAGATTTAGGACCCAGATGGACCAAATAAAAAAGATTAGGAATCAAATAGAGATTTTTCTCTTGGAGAAATGGCCATAAACAGCGAAGGGACGAAAATACCTTTTTAGATTTTGATCAATTTTATTTTTTCGCCATTGACTTTACTAAGATGAAGGTTTTCAAGGCAAATGGAACTTCCTGATCGAACAAAACAAGATAAGGAACCTACATGGGTCCAAAACTAATGATAAGGGACTCTAAAAGTTCAATATAAAGATTTCGAATCTACTTGGACTAAGAAAAAAATGATAAGGATCTTTAAAAAAAAAATTTAATTTAGGACGCACATGAACCAAGTAAAAAAAATTAGGGACAAAACGGGCAATTTTCTTTTTTTTGAAAAATGAAAATCTCATTTTCGATTAAAAATTGAGCAAACCTTCAGTTTCAATGAAGCCAAATCAATCTCTTGTACCAAATGGATTTCAAATGTGCTACACATTTACCAATCACAAGTCCACATATAGGAAAAGAGAAAGGAGTAAGTTTCTCCCCAATAAACTTAGAAATATTTGATGAAAAGGCTAAATTTGGTTAAAAATTACTATTTGTTAAAGAATTTCAATATAAATATTGTTTCAACCAGGTTAGATGAGAGAAATTTTTAAACAACAACTCTAGATTACATGAAAATTTCCATATCTTAAATTGAAATATATAAGGAAAGGTTTATATAATTTATTTTGTAAAAAACATCTAAAAATTAAGTGAAATATTACCTCTAATTGGGCTAAAACCAACTTTGCCAAACATGTCCAAGAAATGGTTCTTTCTGCCAGCTTAGTCTCGATTTTTCACTTGATTTTTTAAAGATTTTCAGATGAAAAAAAGAAAACAAAACTCTACAAATCTCTTCTTTTATATGTTAATTTAAGATCTAGAAAATTTCACCTTGTTTGGGATTGATTTGATTTTCTAAAATTATCTCTCAACTAGTTTAGACGAAACAAGCGTTACACCAAAAAAATTTCACAAATCATGCTCTACAGTCAACTTTAACTATTTTTTCACCAAATTTTTCTAGAAGAGAAAATTAAACAATTATCTCTCTCTGCATGTGAACTTTTGATTTACACCTTTCTTTTTCTCACAACAAAAAAGATGGTCTATTATGACTCATTTCTTGGTGACACAGAAGTCTCATCGAAAGTATATAAACAACTTAAAAGGTACAATAAGTCAAGAAAAATATAATTTATGATGACACACTTAATGTGATTGTTCGCATTATTTGTTTTCTCAACAGGAAACTTTTGTCTCGACATATTTTTATTGATATACCAACACAAGTGTGTCGATGAAAACAGAAAATTCCCATCACATTAAGTGTGTCCAAAAAATGATTGTTTTTTATATGGAAAAAAACTTTGTTGTGAGAAGTTTATATTTTTTTAGATTCAATATGTCGAGAAAGGAACACCTTTTTCAATATAGCTTACTGTATCGTGAAAAATAAGCCAGTATTGACCCAATTTAATTTGTCATCAAAATCACAAACTATGGCAACTCATGTGTTAAATATACATACATACATATATATATAAATGTACAGGAATACTTTTGTGTGCTACGTCGCACACAAAAGTATTCTTGTATAAATATAAATATAAATATAAATATATATATATTTATATATATATGTATATATACATATATGGATTTGCTAAGGTGCGCTCCGGAGAGCGCCTTAATGCGCTCTCCAACCGTTACCGTAACAGAATTTTTGCTCCGTTTGGTTGGCTGCATGAGCACTGTAGCAAAAATTCCGTTACGG
>JAOXNR010013961.1:0-29577 GCA_028571225.1 Parsonsia alboflavescens
TTGTGGGAATCGAACCCTGGACTACTTCAACAAAAATCAAGCATTCTACCACCGAGCTAAAACTACACATTACAATATTTGAAGCCTATAATTGTAAAAAAACCGTCGGTTAATCGACGGTTTTTTCTCATTCCTATAATCCAACCGAACCCAACCCAAGTATAACTCGGTTCGGTTTCAAACCGAACCATTAACCGAAAAACCCAACCCATCTCAAACCGTTTCAAGTCGGGTCGAGTCGGTTCGGTTCGGTTAACCGACCCACTGCTCACCCCTATCAATAAGTTTGTCAGTGTTATGGCAATTCTACCAAAATCAAGGACAAATAGCAAATAAAATCCTACCAATCCAAGGAAAGACCGAACCTGTGTAACTGATGTTGGAACAGGCCACTCGCGAATTGCAGCCACCTTTGAATCATCTGGCAAGATTCCTTCTTCTGTCACAACATACCCAAGGAAGACCAACTTGTGCACCATCCATACACACTTTGACGGATTAGCAAACAATTGATGTTGCCGAAGTGTGTCCAATACCTTCTTGACATGCTCGACGTGCTCCTCTGAAGTGTGGCTATAGATCAGAATGTCATCGAAGTATACGACGATGAAGTCATTAATAATCGACCGCAAAACCTAATGCATTACACTCATAAATGTGCTGAGAGCATTGGACAACCCAAATGGCATCACTGTCCACTCAAACAACCCATCCTTCGTCTTGAACGCCGTCTTCCATTCATCCCCCGGATGAACATGAATCTGATTGTATCCGCTCTTTAACTCCACCTTCGAAAACACTTTTACCCCATGCAATTAATCCAGCATGTCGTCAAGGCATGGCATGGGAAAACGGTACTTTACCGTGATTCGATTGACCGCACGGCTGTCCAGACACATGTGCCACGACCCATCTTTCTTTGGCACTAGCAAAGACGGTACCGCACAAGGACTGACACTTTCTCGAGTGAAGCCCTTGTCTAATAACTCTTGCACCTATTTCTTCAACTCCTCACTTTGTTCTGATGACATTCTGTAGTGAGTCTTGTTTGGCAATGGAGCTCCTGGTACAAGATCGATCTGATGTTGCACATCTCGCAAGGGCGGAAATCCTTCCAGTAAATCTGCTGGAAGAACATCCTTGTAGTTCTCCAATGTCTGCTTAATAGCATCTGAAACATCCCCACAACTTTCTGCCGAAGCCAAGCAATGTGCGACCAATGCAAAACAAACATCCTGTTCCCGAACTAACTCTTCAAATTCTGCACTAAGCACACAGAGGACTATTTTCTTCTCCCCTGCATTGCTCTAACGCAGCGGCTTCAATACCTAGTGTTTACCTCCTGTTCCATTGATATACTTGTGATCATGACCATCATAGACGACATTGTTATCAAACTACCATAGTCATCCAAGAATCAAGTGTGACCCGGCCATTAGTATGACGTCAGCCCAAATCGTTACTGAATAATTCGGATCGATGCTTATCTACACTTTTCACCATCGGTCTATCCGAATTTCATTGGCATGGCTCACCTAACCAAGTCGGTAAGGGTGAGGGTGTGCCTCTGTAGTTAGTCCTAACTTTGTCACTTCTTCCTCGGATATGATATTCTCCCAACTACCAGAGTCTATGATCACTCGACAACTCTTTCCCCCAATCGTGCAACTTGTTGTGAAGATATCCCTTCTTTGCCAATCCTAGTCACTCTTGGGAAATAAACCAGTTCGCCTCATTACTGAACTCTCCCCTTGCACATCCTCAGGGTTAACAACTTCCAACTCCCTTACGGTGTCCTGTTGGTCGAACCACAAAGCCGGATCATTCTCTTCATTTGTATCTCCCATATACAACTGCGATCTTAACGTCAGAAATTCGTTGGCATAGTACTCCATTGCTTGGCATCTATGACATCGAATAGAGGCCTTGTTTGTGGGAGGCCTGGCCGCTGGAATTCTAACTCTTACCGAAGGTGGTGTGGCTATAGAAGAAATCCTTGGTACCGTTGCTACACTTGATGAGGGTTGTGAGGTCTAAGATGAGCCATAAGGAGAAGTTGGGCCAATTTGACCAGTTGGAAGCCGCTGTCTATTCAAAGTTTTCTTTACGGCTTTGGCCTTCAACTGAGCATCCGTCACGCTCAAAATAGTATGAACTTGAAGTGCATCACGCAATGGCAACCTCAAACCATGAATGTATCTTGCCACCTGTTGTTCCTCCATTTCTCGCAATTGATTTCGAGAAACAAGATTATAGAATTCCAAGGTGTAGTCATCCACACTCTTCGTTCCTTGAATTAACACTGTAATTCTCCATAGAGTGTTTGTCGAGAATTCTTATAATTCAAAGGTAAGAATTCTCGACTCATCTCCCTTCGCAGCTCATTCTAGGGTTCAATCCGAGGCAGCCCATCTCTGATATTTTTTAGTCTGCCACCATGCCGCCGCTCTACTCCTAAACCTAAAAGCTATCAAAGCGACTTGTTTCTCCAGTGGAACTTCTTTAATGGGCAGCAAATCGTCCACCACTGTCGACCAATCAAGAAATTCGTCCGAGTTCAAACTTTCGATGAACTTCGAAATTTCTAACTTGAACCCTCCATCCCATCGATTCTATCCATCGTGCATAGTTTCGTAATTCTGCCTTTGAATGCGAAAAGGTCTCTGAAAATACCTTTGTACCGGGTATGGCTCCTCCTCAAACGATATCGGCTCACCCTCTTCTTTCGCCTGAAATTCCAATTGCCCCAAGGGCACAGCTGGTCCGGGTACCCTTGGCCGTCTTGGTGGAGTGGCAGGTTGATGCGGATTTGGCTTGCCCAGCTGTTGAGGTGGCAACACTGGATTCGCTTGCATGGGTGTGAGCTGCCCCATCATATGCTGCATGAATTGCCTCCTCACACTCTTCCTTTTGCCACCTCTTAGTTTCATCTTGTTGCAACTTTCGCTCTTCCCTTTCTTCTTCCAACCGTTGCAACAGATTAGAAACAATGGGGTTGAGATCGTTGTTATCACTACTAGACATGTTGTTTGGTTGTTGGCGGGTGGATTAGGGTTTGATGGACCGAAACATTGTCTCTGATACCAATTGACGAAGATGTAATTAGAATTGCTCTTAGTCTTCGATATAAAATAAAAAAAACCAACAGTAGAATTTTCATCGTTATGCGATTATAATCACCGACGATGAAGTTTTCAAGAAACTTCAATGAAGGAGTGGAAAATAAAGAACACAAGACAATTGAGAAATTTCTGTATATTCAATCTACTGAAAGCTATTCGAGAAAAACACCATTAAATAAACCTCCATGAATGCTATACCTAATCGGAAAAGGAACGCTAAACCTAATAGGAAACGGAATGCTAAACCTAATCGGAAATGGAATTTTTTTTTTGAAAAAACACAACTACCAAAAATAAGAAAATACTCCTAAACCTAAAAAATATTTAAGAAAACGGAAAAATGATCGAAAAGCCCTCAAGGCCCCACGTCCGACCCCCCCCCCCCCCGATTTCTAAGCCATATCTCTAATCCTCGCTGAACACCTGAGCACTTGTAGCTCTATTTTCTTGGTCAGTTCAGCCTGCTCTTTGTTCACATTGACTTGCACCGTCCACTCCTGCATCATAGAGTCATCTAGCGGAGGAGAGGATGGGCAGGTAAGCATCTCCCAGCCCAACTCAACGGAAGAGGGGTGCATGTCAGGTATATATCTCTCCCTATTTAAATAAAAACGCATGTCATTATAATATAAAATTTAACTACTTTTAAATTATAGTCTCCTATGAATTCCACCCTTCTCGTGGCCTAGGTCGATGCCTTATGACTCTAGTATGAGGATCGGGCCTGAGCGCAATTGGCTAGGTAATAGGGATGGTACATCCAGCATCATGGTGTGATCCTAGAACAGCTCAGACAGATCGAGCATTCTCTCAATATGTTGGAGAGGGATGACAGTAGTGGAGATGATCCATCACTGCATGATTCCTTTTCTCCTATAGCCTCAGGGAGTCATCCACGAGAGCCTCATGCGGCCAGTTTGGAGAGGATTAGGCACACGATTGAGAGTTTGATCCTATAGTTACAGGCTCTACCCCCGGGTAATTCCAATTCGAAAAGTTCATTAATTCTAGTTCGTAAATATTTCAAATCTTATATTTTAGTTAATTTTTAATTTTATTCCATCGATAATTCTTTTGAATAATAAATCCGACTCCTGCAGTTGTTGATTCTACCCCCCAAGTGATTTTATAGTTAGTAATTCTAGTTTACAAATTCATATTCATATAAATTTGGTCTCTATTTTAATTATTTAACAATTCTACTTTTGTTGGGTAATTATTTTATATAATAGCTCAATAAGATTGTCAGCTGGAGCCAAGATCGAGTAGATCCATCGACTGCTACAGTCACTGATGCTTCTAATCGGGTGAGTTGCAACATTATTATTATTTCATTTATCTAGTTTTTAATTTATTATTATTAATTTTTTGATATTTGTTTTTTAAATTCTATTATTAGCTTGGTCATCTAGTTTGGGCCAAGGTCCCAATTGCAAGGGTCCGATCACCTTTTACAAACTCCTGTCACTACATAGAATCAGAGAGGTAAAAGAATTAGCCAAGGATGAAAGGGTTGTGGAGGGCTCATGTAGTGGAGGAGTGAGGGGAGATTCCTTCTTCTATAGAAGAGCTTTAAGGTGATTCTTGCTCCCATGGTGGATCCTTATAGCCTTGACCTTCCCCAGTTTGATGCGATCTACAGCATTGGAGATTCAGAGAGGTATTTCAATTGTTAATAATTTATTTAAATTTTATCATTGTACTGTTTTATTTTATAATTAGGTTTTTGTGACAGGCGCTCGACTGGGGGGCCCAGTCATTTGTCGGGGATGACCTCAAGAAGGTCAAATCATTGACCGGCCTAGCAGACAATGATCACCCGAATCAATTCATGCAAGGATTGCGGAGTGTAGTGATGGAGACATTATCCCTTTACCCTGAACGAGACCGGTTTGCTCTAACTCAGACTTACCTTTATGTAAATATTTTACTATAGTCTTGATCGATATGTAGCTTACTCAAGTTACAATTTGTGTGTACAATTTCGATTTTTAACTAACTTAAATTACATAGCATTTTTCGAGGTGTATGGCTCAAGACCACGGCATCCAATGCGCCCTTCGAGACCTGTGAGTTCGATTTTTTTATCATTAGCTTTGTCGAGGGAGATGAAGACTTAGGAGAGGCAGCATGGTGGGAAACTCAAGAGGTAAAACACTAATTTTATATAAAAATCTTGTTTAAAATTATGTTTTATTTAATATTTAGGCTATATATATAGGTCTTGATGCTCTGTTGTCTCCACGATCACTAGGTTTTACTTTGGATCTTGTTAGCTGGGTCTTCGATCACATTGTATGATCTGAAGCCATCTGTTGGGGCATCCCAAGAGGATTTGATGGAGTCGATTTGTTCGCTGATGCCACTACTCCTGCAACAGGTTGATTATTATAGTAGGGCGGGATATAGCCAGCCTCTGCGGTTCACTCCAGGTTTTGTTGACCCTCTTGGCTCAGAGGTTCACTCGATAATTATTCAACCAGATAAGACTAGTTGCGATGCTTACATTTGTTATTATATGGCACAGTTGATGAGGGGGCTTCTTAAGAAGATGCCCAACTTGCCTTGCACCGACGCTACATTATCGATGAGATGGCTTGGATCATGCTACAGTGGAGCCATTTGTATTCGTAGTCCTAATATTTTTTATTTACATTATAAATAATAAATTAAATATAAATTATATATGATATTCTTGAGTTCTACTGTATGTTAATTCTGTAACAATAAATTCTTTAATTCTTGATGGCCAAGTATGAAAATTCCATTAAAAATTAACTTTTAAAGAAATTCATTAAAAATTAACTTAATAAAAAATGATTAAAAAAATTAACTTAATGAAAAATTTTTTTAAAAAATTAACATAATAAAAAAATTGCATTAAAAATTAACTTAATAATAATTTAATAAAAACTTGCAAAAAAAATTTAACTTAATAAAAGATGATTAAAAAAATCAAATTAGGTTTTAGGGGTTTAGGGTTTTGACCCTCTGAGTTTCGATTTTGACTCCCTGTGTTCCGATTTTAATTCTTGTGGATAGAAATGTCCTCTGCGGACTAAAATACCCCTTGTGGATCGAAATTTCTGATTTTAAGAAGTCTTCTCTAAGGATCAAAATTTCCCATCTAAAAATATAATTTGGCATATTTTGTATATATCATCCCATTCAATATGTTATTCAATAAAGCGAAAAAGATCCAATGACAAACATGCATTTAAATTAAATGAAAAATTCAATATTTGTTAAAATAATATTTATAGGTCTTGTATCATGTCAACAACGACATTGCCTTCATTAAAATCTACATTCTCATTAACGACACTCACATTAACATTAACAAAATCTGACCCATCATTTTCCACTGACTACGTCTCTCCACAAACTCAAGATTGTTGGGTGGATATTGGATTAGAAATGGACACTTCATGAGTTAAGTCATTCGATGTTGGATCATCTGCTTGGGGAGGTGGGGCTTCTGTGTTGTGTGAATTCGGACAAGTGAGACGATTACGTCATTTTCCTTTTCATATTTTACAAGCTTTATTTCAACTGTGTTGTTCGTTTCGAGAGAGGAAATAAGCCTCTTGTGATCTTCTGACAGACTTTTTACCAAGAAAAGCATTGACAATCATGTCATTCATACCTATAATTGAATTCAAATATGAACATTAGGGCACAGACTGCATCGAATGTGCATATGTCATCCTCAGTATTTTTGTGTCAAAAGAATTACCATGGCTAAAGTGTAACAGTGAGTCCCATTTTAATTATAAAAAAGATTAAGGTAAATAAGTTTTAGAAATATTTAATTACCATGATTAGAAAATTTTTTTAGAAAAAAGTCAATTTCAAGATTGACTAACTATCTCAAAATTGATGAGTATGTCTCGAAATTGACCATATGTATCACAAAATGGACCAAAATTTTTTATTTTGAAATTTCCTCAGTGTGGCACAAAAATTCATCAGTGATGCACGAAATTAACTTAGGGTGGCAAGAAATTTTCCTATGAGGTCCGAAATTTTACCTGACAACAATAATGGCATGTTTGCAAGGTATTCCTTCTAGTTCTCATCTCCAACATTTACAAAGCTTCTGAATGATATCTACCACAATATTTGCTTATTTCGGTGGATTTCCAACTATATTCCTCCATCTCCTGAATGGATGTAGTCTATAGCCTTTCTTGGTCAACCCGTACAGCTTCTTTCTCAATTAAAATTTCCTCAGTGTGGCACAAAAATTCATTAGTGATGCACAAAATTAACTTAGCGTGGCAAGAAATTTTCCTATGAGGTCATAAATTTTACCTGGCAACAATAATGGCATGTTTGCAAGGTATTCCTTCTAGTTCCCATCTCCAACATTTACAAAGCTTCTGAATGATATCTACCACAATATTTGCTTATTTCGGTGGATTTCCAACTATGTTCCTCCATCTCCTGAATGGATGTAGTCTATAGCCTTTCTTGGTCAACCTTTACAGCTTCTTTCTCAATTCTTTCTATAGCAAGCTTGGGGAAAATATTTGGCATTGTAACAGCTGCCTCTCGAAGTTTGTTGATAGCTTGGTTGAAGGACTCCACAATATTACTCATCATTTGGTTGTAACTATTGTTTGGACGGTATGCATTTGACCAACCTGCGCATCTTACCTCAACATCCAACCAATGATGAACTCCAAAGTGCATTTGTTGAATGTCTACAAAATAGAAGTTGCATTTCTGCTTATCATAAGCATATGCAACATTTTTGAAAAGGATTGTAACCCGATGATTTTTGCACTTTGTCTTTAAGTTTTCCTTCAAAGTCAATAGCAAAAGGCTCGTGAAAACTTGGGATACACTGTTCTCACAGTGTGCAGTATGCCTTTATGTCGATTAGATACAATAATTAAATCATCCCGCAATCCATATGCAGTTCGGAATCTTCTTAAAAACCACTCTCATGAATCATTGCCCTTCTCTTCACCAAATCTAAGTGCAAGGGGAAAAGTTTGCTCGTTTCCATCTGCATAGACAGCTGTAAAATATTTTCCTTCGTAAGCACCTTTCGAGTGTGTTACATCTATGATAATCATGAGTCTTTTGTACTTGAAAAACTCGATCGAAGGACCAAATGCATAGAATAACCTCAAAAACTGCTCATCTCAAGTAAGTATACCAGTCACTGTCCCCGACATTACACACTCCAATATGTAGAGGTATGATGCCAACTGTCTGTATGAGTCTTCTAAGTTTCATAGGCTATGTCTTTTGCAAGCTATAAAGATCACTGAACTTTGGTGTATCCGAGCTTCACACCATAATTCTCCCACATGTCTATAATTACTTTTTTTATGGGTATGATTCGCATTGATGATTTTACCAAAGTATATACGACTAATCGTTGTTGCTCTTGCACTCATGTTTTGGCTTTGCTATACAATTTGGATGCAAGTGTGAGTCGGGACAAACTTGTGAATCATGCAAATCTGGCATCTAGCTCTACACTGTGCAAGAAACATGAAAGTAGAGTCTTTTTTATTCTTACATCGTACCTCAAATCTTCCCTGATCTGAACGTACACGTGATAGGGAAATCAGTTATCAAATGAATATTGACTAACTATTGATGTCAATTCATCCTTACTATTAAAGATTGCAATTTTTTCTATCGAACCCATTGGTGGAATTGTATCTTCTTTAGAAAAATGCAAGTCTTCGTCTTCATTCCAAACCACGTTTGTAAATTGAGTAGAAAAGTTCAATATAAATTGCTCAAATGGAATCAATTGTCTCACCCCATAGTCGTAGTGGCAGTCATCGACATCGTCATCATCCTCAACACTGCGAATATATTCTTCATTATGTTCATAATGATCATCTATCCCAATATATTCAGATGTCACTGCTTCATCATTTACATCAATAAATTCGTCCCTTGCATGATCATTTTTACTGAAAGGACAATTACCGCCAATATCACCATCTATGCCACCCTCATAAGTTTTATGAATTTTGTTAACGACCACAACTTTAGGATGATGTCATTGATGGAGCTCAATAGTAGCCTCTGGATCACCCCAAAACCTTGATGACGTTAATGGTCACAACTTGAGAAGAAATCAAGTAGGTCACCGGAGTGGGCTATTGCCCAAGGAAGAGTTTTGATGCCTAAGTCAGTATTTTGAGAAAGTAATCCTGTGTAATTAACTCCAAAAACACTATCCTTCTCCGTAGACTGATTATCATTTGATTATATATTAAGATGAACTAAGTTACCTCTTTGATTAGGGCTCTGCTATTACGTGACAGTAGACAATTAAGATAAGTGTGAGATCATATAATATCCCGTCAATCTCTCATAGAATCGTGGAGTTTCCCTCGGTTTGGATATCTTGCTCTTTATGTCTCTAATCGAGAATGACGAGCTCACTAACCGACCTCTAGACCAACTTCGCGACCTACCCGTGGAGGTTGAAGGCCTCAACTATCTCTTTTGGGAGGTCGCATCGAGAGGCTCATTTTTTTTTTAGGAGTCGCACACAGTTGGTCATGGCATGGAAGATGTATGAGATGGAACAAAGCATACTGGGTCGAAGGTCGTGGTCTGGTAAGATCTCTTCCGAGCTCATTTAGGAGGTCAGTGACTTGGGAGGAAGGTCGTTGCCCACCTTTCCTCGTTATCTTCGCAAGTTTGACTTTCAGGTATTAAGAGTTTGGGCCTTGAACCCATTTGGGTTGACTTTGTTCGGGTCTTGCCCATTTCTCCCATCAATCATATATGTCTTCAATGTCCATTAATTTAATAAATTCATCAAAAAATTTAGAAGCAATTGAAATTTGTATGTCGAATTGATTTAAATTAGTCTTCATGCAATTTGCCATAGGTCTTCTAAAATCTTCATAGTTCACTTCGGATGGTACAACTACCGGGCGTATCCTTTCACTTAGAGTACCCTCGTGAGTAATAATTCTAATGTAATCCATTTTTATAAATAAGACAGAGAAATTTGGTCAAGAAATGTTCAATGAATAATGAATAAACAAAATAAATAAATGAGGAGAAGGAATCATGTTGGTCTGGAACGACCATTTTGGGGATCGAAATTACCATATCAAGGATAGGAGAACCCCTTTCAAGGTTCGGGATATTTAAACAAAAAATAAAAAGAAGGGTGAACCACTCAAGGTGAGAAAATGTTAAAAAAAAGAGACGAAGAAGTGAAGGTTTTCACAAATCCAAGGTCCAATTTTGACCAGTCAAGGCACAAGATATCCCCCCAAGGTCCGAAATTTATTAATAAAAAAGGCAAAAAAAGAAGAAAAAAAAAAAGAAGTGAAGGCTTTCACAAACCCAATGTTCGAAATTCCCCTCTCAAAATTCAATTTTGACCAGCCAAGGCACGAAATACCCCCTTAAGGTCCGAAATGTTTAAAAAAAGAGGAAGAAGTGAAGGCTTCACAAACCCAAGGTTTGAAATCCCCCCCTCAATTTATGATTTTGACTAGTAAGGCACAAAATCCCCCTCGCATGGTACGATTTCACCACTTAAGGCACGAGATTTCCCCCACATGGACCAAAATCTCTGCAATCTCATCTTTCCTTCGTTCCTTCTCCTATTACTGAATGTGATGCCATAAAACAACACAAAACAAACAAACACAAAAAATCACAAACTGCCAAACACCAAAGAAAACAAATCAAACAATGCACCTCCGAACATTACTTACCTTTGTCTTCTTGATTTTGGAAAACAAAAATCAACAACTCAACAATTGAAAACAAAAAAAAGTTAGGTTTTTTCTTTTCTCTTCAACAAGGGAATGGTTCTTTGAATAGTTTTTTTAGCTATGGACTGAAATTTTTGATCAAATGAATGATGGTAGTTGTGGTTTCTTCAATTCATTTTTACAGCTTATTGGGTTTGATAGTTGTGTGTGTTGAATACTAAGGGGTAAGATAGTAAATACACGTTAAAGGAGAATGAATGTTAAGTTTTGTTTTGTTTTTTTCTAAAGAAAAAGTCTAAATGGGTGTAGAATAAAAAGTTAGTTTTACATATGGGTAACTTGTGAAATATTGTGAAAATTTGAATAAATAGGAAATAGTTGTTCTCCATTTGGGTAGAAATGAAAACTTCCCCAAAAAAATGAAGAAGCAAAATTCAAGTCAAAATAGTTTGAAAACATTATTTTTAACCCATATTTCTTTGGCTGGGGAATAGATTTTGATGGAGAGAATCAGGTTTTAGGGGTTTGGGTTTGGGATGAAGATGTATGAGTTAAAGAATTGGATGATTGGGATTCTAATAGCCTGAAAAGATCATTTTCGGGGAAGAAAAACATAGATGGTTAAGCAAAAAAAAATGTAGGATCCTAAATGGTAAGAAAAGAAAAAAGAAAATTGGATTCGTATGATCAAAATAAAAATGTTATAAGATTAAATTGGAGATTTTGCCAAAAAAAAAATATAGAATACTTATGGTATAATTTTAGGTATCAAAACAGTGATCGTCCCAATTAAAAATAATGCAAAAGATTGAGACCCATTGGACCTATTGCAATGATTTTTCTTATTTATATTGATTTCCGATTCTTTGGTACTTAAAGTTATCACATTTGAACGATTTCAATTGACACACTAAAATTATCAATCAAAAAGTAAAATTAAAATTAAAGAAAGAAGTAGAGATTTTAATAAGACTTCTATCCCAATTCGATTGCAGAACTCAAGGGTCACGTAACTTAGAGAACCAGGACTACGGAAACTCATTTTTTCATGGATCATTAAAATTTTACAAGGCTACTCTAACTGAAACTTCCTGCAATGAGGTTTAGTGCTAGCAGTTTTAGAATGTGGTGGTCTAATATAGAGCAGTTGAAAGACATAAAACCATGTAAGGGAGGATTGATGACATTGGAAGAGAGACAAAACGAGATCTCAAGAAAATAGATTTTGATTTTGATTTGAGAGAGGGTTAAGTCTTCCTAACTTAGTAATAATCGGTAACATTTGTGATTAATGGATTTTGAGTTCGAAATACGATAAGGTAGGTAGGAATTACTATTGATATTTCGATGTGGGGGTATAGGGAATGTTATTGGAGGGTTGAATTAAAGAAAAAAGTGAAAGAGAGAGATAATGACAATGATATACAAATAAGGTTTTAGATTTTAGAATATACTGTTAGGATAACACTATCTAATATTTTACAAAAAAATTTTACATGTCTTTTAATTATTTTTTAGATATATTTTATGAATTAAAATCTAGTCTATTTTATCTTTATAAACACTTATAACCTTTTTATTGATGTATTAGATCGTATCACGTCAAAGTATATCAAAAAAACTTGGAACCCACTGACAAAGATAAAGCCATGTACTCAATAATTATATCAATTAGACATAAAATATGACTTTATTTTTTCGAAAAAAATACTTCTTGTCCAATGGGCTAGCCTATTCCAACCTTCTAAAATCCTCAATAGCCCTTGACCTAGAAAGGGTAGGCAAAAAAAACCCTTCATAAAATTAATGTTACATATTTTCAACACAATCCTTTTAAAAAAATTGTGTAAGTCGAGTCAACTCCAAGAACCCATTTCTTGGTTAACAACTCTAAAGAGAAGGTACTCCATACGAACCCCCCTTTTCTTTATTAGCTCCCGTAGAACTTTTAAATCTTTCATATCATGTTCTCATAATTATTTTTTAGGCAAAAGATCCTCAATTACCTTAAACTTTTCTAAAAGCCAAATTTTGCCCCTTAAGTTCTAAACACACGCTTCAGAATGGTAAACTTTAAGTCCACAATCTACCTTTAAATCCAACCTATCAAGTAGACTTAATGAAATTCATTTATATAACATCTATCTGTCCAAGTGTTTCCGGTATACTTTATTACTGTTCAATTTTTTTCCCGATACTTTCTAATTGTTTTGATTTTTACCCTTACTATTTAATGTATCATGTCATAAATTAGATATGTACAATACATAATATGTGGTATTTTAAATGTTTGGGAAATATTTTGTAGATTTTAACCAATTATTTATATACAATTCATCCTTATTCCTTCAATAACTAATTTTTTATGTGTTGTTTTATTTTTGGAAGATTGGCGAGATTAGTTTCCAAAATTTTAGGTTTTGGTAGCTTTGGACCGCTTTAGTTTTTTTTGGTCTCCAAAACATTTTCAAGTTGTATAATAAGTTCTTTTTATCATTTCTAACACAATACCGGTCAAACTCCAACGAAGTAAATTCTATGTTTTGGTGGCTATAGTCCTAAAAGAATTTTTTTACCTTTTTTAATCCTCAAAATATTTTTGAGTTGTGGACTTGGTCCTCTGAAACAGATTCTGACAAGAAACCGGCAAAGTCAAAGAGCTTTTTGACTAAAATTTGAAAATTTATAATTCTCTCCTATATGTGAACTTAAAGATTTAAAAATTTTCAACTCATTTGAAATTCATTTATTCGTCTATATAAGAGTACAAAATAACATCATTGAAGTTGGTGATTTGATCTAAATATCAACAAATATTGAGTTTTTAATTACCTTTTTAAAATTTGTCATTTTGAGGAAGTAATGCTACTATTCTGACAAAAAATTAAAAACAAACTAATTTTTAACAAAAGAAAAAAGACTCAAGCATGCTGCTAACTCATAAAAAACTTGCGGATTAAAGTCGAAAAACTTAAAAAGTTCAGGAAAAAACTCAATCAAAAATATAAATTTTCGAGAATACCCCTATAAAGACCAGCAAAAAGCTCAAAACTTTATTTTTCAGTAAAAGTGATCAATTGCACAAAAAAAAAAAAAAAAAAAAGATAGACCAAACTTGCAAAATAAAAAATACTTAGGGGATTAGGCATCAATCTTTTCTTTAAAATTTTACAGTTAGAACATTAAATTGAGGGAAACAAAATTGTAGCAATAAATTGCTCATTTTTCCTGCCTTGTTGACCATAAAATTGAAGTGGACATTGACCTTACCCTGAAAAAAGGTCCCTTTCTAGCCAAAAGAATTTAATCGGTACATCTAAAAAGTAAAAATAAAGAAGTTGAACCTATGCAAATAGTTATATTCAAGAGTAAAAAGCCTCAGTTAATCCTGGATTTTCCCAAATTTTGATTTTAGCCCTCTAACTATTTAATTATCGAAAGTTTTCCTCCAACTAACATGACTTTTATTGAAAGTTATCCTTCCATCCATTTTAGATGTTAATCCAGGATAGAAACCACCCACGTGACCAGTACACTCATTTTTTCATGTGTATTTCCATCCCTTCTTCGTTTCCTTCCAAACCAAACCCTAGCCTCCATCTTCAACTTGCAGCCATCATATTTGGTATTAACAAATCCGTGGAAGTTCAGAATAATAAAATTTTGCCTCTGTGTCTCTAGTTCTTTGTATAATTGGCCTTATTAAACAAGGATTTTTTCATTCTAATGAAGATATTTAACTTAACCTTAGCCTTCTAAGAAATTTCTCATGATCTTGGTTTATTATCTTTTCATGCAGGGAGATTTGGATTATCATCTTCAGAAATCTTGTTTTCACTTTCCGCAATGACTTTTTGTTCATCATTTCCCTCCCAGCTTGTCATTTTTGTTCTATTACTCACTAACTTCATCACATCATTTTCCCATCCAAATTTCCCAGTTCTAGTTGCCAAAGCTGACATTGATTTGTCAATTTCCAATAAATCTTGAATTCTTAGAAGTAGAACGATTCCTGTGAGCAGGCTTAGGACATTCACTTGATATTGCTTAGCCAAATTTGCTTGGTGGATGCCCTTCTCTGATTGGTTCAAAGAAAGCAAATCTACTCTAGTAGAGAAGATCGTGTGGGTGTTGCAATCAGTAAGTTGTAGGATATAAGCTTGAGTAAACAAAGATTTGGATTTTTAAGGGGACGAAGGTGATAGATTCCGACAGGCTTGAGCAGTTGGCTGGGGAGAAAAGGTCGAGGGGTAGGGTTGCTGGTAAGGTGAGTCAAGGGCGGTAGATGGTGGTCGATGAAAGCATTTGACCATAAAACATGGGTAAAGGAAAAGAGATCAAAAGCAAAGTCAAGAAAGGGGATTACGTTTTAGGTAGCAAAGTTAAGGTGACGATATTACACAGGTAAAAATCATTGACTTGATCTTCTATCAGGACTTAACGTCAGATTTGGATGGAAGGGCAACTTTTGATATGACATGTTAGTTGAAAGACAACTTTCGATAACAAAATAATTGGAGGCCAAAAACCAAAATATGAAAAAGTTCAGGCTCAATTGGGGCTTCTTACCCTAAATTTTAGTATGAAATTGGCGATTTTGGCAATAGGATCTTTTTTAATTGTAAGGTTATGTAATTATGGACTTGACCTCGTAGCTATACTGGGGTGCATTCTATAAAATTTTTAAATACACGCTCCTTCAATAATTAATTATTTCTTTTGTTTTTATTTGCACATATTTTAAGAAAATTTTTTTTGACTTATTTCTCTTTTAATGACTTCGATTCTTCAACCCATCTGTTATACTACCAATAGAAAATACATACTTGCCTTTAAATTGAGAATGACCAATTTCATACCTAAAACTTGGTCCAAAATCCAAACTAGTACCTTTTTGTTTATTTCTATCAACTTAATATCCAAAAAATTTACAAGCATCCATTTATAAACTTCCTTACAATTTTGAATCATTTACCGGTCACAAGGAGCATGTGCTACTCACATGCCATTTTTTCAAGGGTATCACAGTCATTTCATTGAAAGAAATGTCATGTCCATTTTGGTACCTAAACTTGGATAGAGATTCCTAAATTGATATTGAATGATTTACTTTTCCCATTAAAATGAAACCTTAGACTAGAATAAAGCATATTTTTTGACAAAAAAATCTCATGTCTTCCCTAAGTGACATATGTTCTAAGGACAATTTTTTAATATTTTAACTTTTTTTTTTTAATGTCTTTACTATATACATGCTGATGGAACGAAAGGATTCCAAAGTCAGATGGGAGAACATACATTTATAAAATTTGAAGCTCCTCTCTTTATGATCTGCCATGTTCACAGTTAGGAATACTACTAAAATTAGTAAAATCACCAGAAATGTTTAAATATTTTTCTAACTTATAATAGTGCCTTAGAATTTAATATCTTCTTGAATTAAAGTATTATGTGAGGAAAATTTTATTTTATCTATAAACTCTCGACACATTTTTTGAATGGAATATTCAACGGTAGGGTTTTATGAGTAGAAAAATAATTTAGCATATTTATCTTGTAATACATATTTAATCGTAAAAGATACAAATTAATATAATTATCACAAAATATTCTAAGTTGAGAAAATGTTACTAATGATTTTGTGATTCTCGTAGCATCTCAAAAGGTGAAATGATAAGTTATATGAAGTGGAGTTTCAAATTTTATAAATGCATTTAGTTTGGCATGCGTTTAATTAATGATTTCTTTTGTTTCCATAAATATGTATTTAGGTTAATAGCTAATTTGGGAGTTTTAAGGGGGAGAGCAAGGAAGAGAAAGTTTAAGTTGCGAAAGAGAAAATAAGAGAAAAAAAAAGAACAATTGTATCGAAAGTTGTTAGAGAGTTTAAAAGAGAAAAGAAGAGGAATATAATTTTTTCTTTTTGGGAGTTTGGATAGAAATAGAATGATGAATTAGTTAAAGATAATTTTACAATAATAAAACTATACACATTTCATAAAAATTAGAAAGAATTGAGTGGAGTGGGTATTACAAGAATTTTACTCAACTTTAACCTTCATCCCTAGTAATCCGTTTGTATTCTCCAGAAGCGGGTAGGCTGCAAATCCACCTTGCAAATGATGCATCTCTCGTCCCCTTCTCTCAATTTTTCTCCTTTACTTTCTATATAAAACTTTGAAATGGAAACTCATTCTTTCACTTCTTTCCAATTCTCTTCTCTTCTTCCCAAATCTTTCCTCCAAACTAATTGTAAGATTGAAAAAAGACAAAATTGTCCTTGCAAAATATGACAATGGTATAAGCTATGAGATATTTCGCCAAAACAGATGTTTCATTTCGACCAAAAATTTCATTCTAACTACTCTTAAATTGTTTAGGTACTTTTGTGGGTAAAATAAATCATTTGGTAGTAATTGGGAATTTTTACCTAAGTTTAGGTCCAAGATGGTCATTTCTTTCAATAAAATGACAATGATGCCCTGGAAAAAATGGTTAAAAATTGACTCGAAGTTTCTAATGATGAATGCCCATAAATTATTTGGATATTGAGTTGACAAATAATTTAAAGGATACTAGTTTTGATTTTTTACAAGTTTTAGGAATTTTGATTTTTTACCAAGTTTTAAGAATGAAATAGGTGATTCTCCGTCTTTAATTTTTTTAAAAATTATATTTTATAAATAAAATTTTAAAAGAATGAATTAAATCTTAGGTATAATTGATTTTTATAGGGATACATAAATTATTTCAACTATTGGAAGACCCCGCATTGCTTTGTGTATTAATTTATTATAAATTTCTTAAAATAAAATATTAAATATTTTAAAATTCATGATCAAACTGATTTATTGTACCATTAGTGTATCTAATGTTATCTATAGGTTAAATCTATTAATTTTTAATTATTATAATTATATTATAATATTTATTTATTTATTAATAAATACATTGATATTTTGATTGCTATATTTTATATTTTATGATTTTTGATCAAACGATTCAAAGAAGTCAAAATACATCGTGCAATTCCTTTTGGTGAATACTTTATAATATAAGTAAATATACAAAAGAGTTGTGAGCAGTTGTTTTCTCGATTCCTTGTCATCCACTTATACACCTGTCAATATGGATTTATCCATCCCAATCCATGTAAGTCTATTCGAAGTGGAACAGATAGGACCTAGGTCTAATTTTAAAGGAATCATATATATTGAATCACAGTCTACCCCCTTAAGCCCATAGGCTGACCCATGGACCCCCCATATATTTTTTAAAATATTTTAATTATCACTTAATATTTTTAAGGTGAAAATATAAAATATATACTTTACAGTTATTTTAAAAAAAATTAAAAACTATCAATAATAAAATTACATTCATATCATACAAATTATATCAAGAAAAGTTCCTAAATCTTCAACAAATATCGAAGTTAATATTCCATCAAAGTAATACAAGAATTCAAGTTCATGTTTCTAAGTAGCAAATTTCTTCAACAAAACTTAATGGATTACAAATTCCTCAATCAAGATTCAAAATCTTCAATAATTGTAGCATATGAATCTTTTGTTGAAAGCAATAGAATTTCAAGACTAGGATCATCAACGTCATCTAAAAAAAAAATGAAGAGAACAAATAAATTAATTCAATATAAACTTAAAAGAATAAATATTAAAGATATTGAAATTATACTATCGGGAGCTAGTGTAAATTTATGTAGCCAGTTCTTTGTGCAAACAAGCATCTTGGCATGCTCATGAAGAAGAGAATTCCTATACTTAGTGAGAACATGCCCACCAATAAAAATTGCAGATTCCGATACCACAATAGTAATATGAATGCTCAACACATCTCTTGCCATGATAGAAATGTTAGGAAAACGAGTCACGTTGTCCTTCCAATAGTTAACAACATCCATAGATCGAAGAGTTTCATAATTAAGCATGGACTCCCCTAAATAAAGATCTAATTCAGATTTTTCAATAGCAAAGATTGGTTAAGGTCTCAAGATAAACTCCTACAATAGATTAAATACACAAAAAGGAAAAACACTAATCAAATATAAATAAGCAATAATAATAGAAATTAGATAAAAAGAAATATAATAGAGAATCAAACTTACTTCAAATAGTTTTTTAATGGCATCTTGATTATCACTTTTCCTTTACATTGTCCTAGAAACATCAAGTGACAAATGACTTGATGAAGATGCTTCATTTGTATGCACATATTTTTGAAAAAGTTTTTTCAAATTACTCATCAATGTTTCTGTTTTTTCATCACAAAAAAAGGGATCAACATTCTCATAGCAAAATTTGACAAATTCAAGCTTGAATCTTGGATCAAGAATAAACTCAAATGCAAGTACTTGACTGTAATCTCCCCAATACTTATCAAATTTTGTCCTCATTTCCGAAGCTATTGATCTAACAATTTCATCCTCACGATTCAAAGATGCAACTATCATAGCTTCAATTTTCCAAACTTGAAAAAAATACAAGTTAGAAGAAGAATAAAAAGTACCTTACATCAAATTTGTAATCTCATAGAAGGGTTTCTAAACATTACAAATTATCTCTCCCCTTCTCCATTCCTTTTCTCTTGGACAACATTTATAACCTCTATCAACAATGTCAAGTGCTTCAAAAACCTTCTCATACTTAATAGCATTTGCAAGCACTAAGTATGTTGAATTCCACCTAGTTGCCACATCTAACCTCAACACAACACTCATATCAACCCCAACTTGTTGAACGCATTCTTTGAACTTTTTCATTCTTCCATCTGATCCCTTTATATATTTCACACTTTCTCTAATTTTCGATAAAGCATCATCAGCCACTTTCAAACCTTCTTTAACAATGAGATTTAAAATATGTGCACAACAACAAATTTGAAAAAATTCACCATTCCAAAGCAAACCATTGTGAAAGCGAAGATAACTTTTTAGAATATTTTGCATACAATCATTAGCCGAAGCATTATCCAAAGTAATGGAGAAAACTTTTTTCTCAATTCCCAGACCTTTCAAACTATTAAATATGGTACAAGCAAATTCTTTAGCGGTGTGTGGAGAAGGCATATGAGAAAAACTAAGTATCTTACTGCAAAATTTCCAATTATCATCCACAAAGTAAGCAGTCAAGCAGATATAACCCTCAGACGTAGAAGTTGTCCACAAATTAGAAGTCAAAAAACTCCTATTTGGGATTTTAGCCATCAATTGTTTAAGGTTTTCCGTTTCTTTAATATGAATTTTACGGACATAAGAAATAATTGTATTTCTAGAAATAAGTGTAGCATCTGGATCTAATGATTTAGCCCAAGCTCTAATCAAATCATATTCGACAAAAGAGGAAAGCAAACCATGCTTAATTATAGCTCGAGCAAGGATATCACGTGACAACTTATGATCATATTTAGGTGTCCTTACTTTTCCTTCATGATCAAGAAGCATTTGAGGCGGATTTGAATATGCTTACAAATTTGGATATGGCATGCCACATGAGGAGTCCCATAATTATTTCCACTAGATAATGCACCAACCTAAAACTCTTCCCCACAACTATTGCAAGCTGCTCTCTCAATCTGATCCTCTCCTTTACCCACTCTTTTCAAATAATTCCAAACATATGAAGTGTCTTTTCTTACCCTTTTAGAACTACTGCCCTCACCCTCAATCGCAGATACATTGAGATTAGCAACAAGTGGTGGAGAAGGATGCCAATTAGAAGTCCTTTCACTCCTCACATCCATATTTTCTCCACAATCCACAGAAGTCCCAACCTCAATCTCCTCATCCATTATTTAAATCATAAACATAAAATTTAAATCAAAACTTTTAGAACAAAAGAATAAGAAATTAATAGTCAAAAAAAGGAAAAAGAAAAATTAATTTTAGTTACACTTTTAAAAATAATTTTATTCGGAGTATAATGTTTTCACCCAATAAAAGAAACACAGAGTTTGCTTATGATTAAAAGCAGGTCAACTGGCAAAGATAACTCATAAGATAACGCAAAACGTTAATGATTAAAAAAAAAAAAAAAGATCTAAATAAGATATTCTAATGATAGAAGAATAATGATTAATCAGATTTTAAAATTTTTTTTCTACCAAAATTAAATATTTTTTTTTAAAAAAAATATATAAGTGGAATGTATATATTTATATTAAAATAAACATGTTATTGCCTGAAAAATAATTTTATATGGAGTATAATGTTTTAATGAGTTTAGCTACTGCTAAAGGTTCGAAATGCCTTTTCTATTTTTCGAGGAATTTGTTTAACTTCGTGTTTCAAGGCTTCTGATGAATTTTTCACAATGTTGTGTGGACACAGAGCATGTCACATAGTCACTCCTATGATTCCTTTTCTATTACTGACAACGGCAACAATTCACTTACTTACTGTGATGTCTCTTTTTTGTTAGTTGGGTAGTTTTTCCTTATTAAAACTCTACCATGATTCTTTGTATAATTTAATGAATGTCCAGAGCTTCTAAAATGAGTATGAAATCCCAATATTAAAAACAGAGGAAAAACAGAGACAAACCACAATCTAGCTATTTAGAGAAACCACACTCAACAAGACAAATCACCATCCAGCTATTTAGATATAACTAAATACATGATTATGAAATCCCAATATGAAAAATAGAGGAAAAGCAACTTGCTTGCTCACTCTAAACAATATGAAATCCCACAACAACAGAAACAAAATTGAGAAATAGAAGGGAGTTTGAGACATACCTATTTTGGTACTCATTGATGCCTTCAAGAAGTCCTTCTTGTCAAGTTCTAGCTCAAGGTTTCCAATTCTAGACCGAAGGTTTCCTATTCTAATCGGAGTGGTGGTCCAACGCCGACTCAATGGTGGACTGGTGAAGTGACGCAACTACTGCGTTCCTTCTCTGGTGCAACGCACTGCTGCTCTCTCTGGCGGAAGTTGCTGCTGTTGAGGCGGAGACGGCGACAGCGCTGGCTCTAGGAAGAGGAGGGAGTGAGAGTTTTTCAGGACAAATGAGGGTTGTGTGTATGTATGTGAAATTTTATCGGACTAGATTTACAATAGGCTTTTTAAAAAAAACAAAAAAACAAAAAAAAATCCTTTGACCCAGTGGATCAGTCCAACCCTAGATTGGCCCAAACCCCATCTTAGTGGGATCAGCCTACGAAAGTCCAATTATAAATGGATTACCTAAATCTTAATCTAGACCAACTCATATATATAGGGTCCTTATGGACTCACGTCCTAATTGACAAGCCTACACACGACCCTACTTCTTTATTATGCTCTTTCTATCCCCTCCAATGTTTTTTTTTTTAGCACTGAATAATAAAATCAAAATTAAAATATACTTTTTTATAAATTTTACTAAAAAACTCTTAAATCTAAAGAAATAATTTACTAAAAACTTAGTTATTTTTACTTTTTATATAAAGTAAAATAAAGATTTACTTGATTGATAAAACAATCTGAGTTGATTTTTGTCCAGAAAGCTTGGAGAACAGAAAATATCCAATCATTAACGGTAGTGGTACTTAACATGTTTCATGATTTCAAAGAAGAAACCACGGGGGGCTAAATCTTCGTCAACACAACATTCTTGGTAGGTTTTCTTCACACTTAAATTTTGATTTTGTGTTGAATATGTGAGAATGTTAAGCTTTGGTAATTGACAAAATGCGAAGTATTATTTTACAGTGTATGGACATTGTATATTTGTTTCTTGAAAGTATGATTTTGATTTAAAAGCTTGAAATATACCGAATGCATGTGTTATTTAACTTCGATTTTGTAGTTGTTAAAAGATCTATTAAACTGTGTTGTATTGTGCATGTTTGTGAGTTTGAATACTTGTGTTCCGAATAGAAATTATAAGTTAAGGAATTATTTGGGCATGTCTCGAAATGGTTTTTGTGTGTCTCAAAATCTAATGGGTGTGTTGTGAAATCATACTATCAACTGTATTCTAGAAATAGTATAGGCTGTCTCGAAATAGTATCGACCGTGTCTCGAAATATTAGGGTGTATCTCGAGACACAGTCGATACAATTTCGAGACACAGTCGATCCTATTTCTAGAACACAACCGATACTATTTCGAGACACAGCCAATACTAAGTTTAAGTCTCGAATAGTTTTGGTTGTGTTCTGAAATATTATCGGTTGGTTCCAAATAATAATAATAATATTATTATTATTAATTAATTCGAAAGTGATAATTAATATTTTCAACGTTATAATTCAGAATTAATGTTTTTTTTGTAAATAAATACATTATAATTAACTATATTAAAAATCCTTTTATTTATTTGTTACACCCATTTGGGTAAAGATTTACAAATTTTTTGAACTAATAAATAAAAGATAGATGTTCTCCTAAAAATTATACTTTAAATTTTAAATAAGGCGTAAATATGATAACTTTTTTTTAATTCTTTCTCAATACAATTTTTCTATTTAGGATATATGAAAAAATTTTTTAGCCTATTTACAATGAGTATTTTGGAACATAATTTATTTATTGTAGTTTTATCAAAAAGCAAGCTTAACTGAACGATAATTTTTTTAATCAACTGTTTCATTTGTTTAGCTACAATAAATATATGGACCTCACCTGTCGTGCCTTTTAGCTTCAACACAATCCCACTGTTCTTGTCGGGAACACCTTTAACGCACACGCTAAGTATACTACCATCAGATATACAGTCGACATGCTACGATGCCACGGGACACTAGAGTGTTTTTGTATGGGCCCCTTCAGATACATGGTGGCTCTTCCCCATTACCATGGAAGGCACTATGCTAGGGTTGCCCTGCATATCTTGAGATTGGAGGTCACTTTGGAGGGTGTGCGGTTCGACTAGATGTGGTTCTTCAATAAGGGCCAGTTATATCGACTGGGTGACGCAGAGCTGGCCCATGAAGATATTCAGGAGGGCCCACGTAGGTCCAAGAGGCTGCAAGAGAAGTTTCAAGGCAAACGAGGATGATTGGAAAAAGTTTTTGGGGTCGAAAAGTTGCGAGAGCTTCAGAATGGGCTCAAATTTTACGGGTCTATCCAGAATGGTCCAGAGACCAATACTCACAGCTATGCTATGACAAAAGTCTTTTTTCGGCCATCCGGGATTATCTGGATGGACTTTTGGGCCTTTTAAAAACTTTAGGGGTCTTTTTGTAATTTTTTAACTTTTATCCTAGGGTTTATTTAAGTCTGATTTTTCTTTGCTTTGGCCGACATTATTATTGTTTTGAAGTTTTGAGTTTCTGGCAATAAAATTCTTCTCTCTTAGTGTCTCAAGAATATTGCCGTTTTATTCTTGATTCGTCATTTCCTGTGAAAGACTTTCGAGTGAAGTTGATTACAATTAAAGGTTCTATAATTTTCCCCACCATATTTTTTTCCGTCTTGCGTCATTGGGCCTCCAGGAGTACTCTCTTCTCACCGGTCTATGTTATGGGAGAGTAGATCAACACATTATTGAGAGGCCAGTGACGGCCACCTCTGCCATTGCTCAATTGATTGGGATCGATCCAATTACTCTAGATGCGGTCTTGGAGATTTGGCAAGCCATGGTAGTGGGAGAGCTACCAATTGGTGATTCCCTCAGACTGGCATAAGACATCATCATAAGTCATTAGATACTCACCAGCCATCCCCTTTTATGTATGGAGGATGTTAGACAATCTAGAAGCTACGGAGTCATTCCCCTGGGGAACAATTGGGTGGAGCATGACGGTGTACTCTTATCGGTAGGCCATCAGAGAGGACAATGCCAAGAAGAGATACTTGTACGACAACTGTTGGCTGTTGCTGGTAAGTTTTAATATTATTATTTACATTCGTATATCAATGATGTTTTTGACTCTCTAAATATTGATTTGAATTTTTTTAAATCTTATCTTTAATTAGTGGTCAACACACGATCACTTCCCATCCCTATGTCATCAACTGTGTAAGGATGCCAAGGATGCGGCTAGACGTGGCACTTCCAACATAGATTCATGACACCCCCCCTCAGTTGACTGGGGCCAGATGCTTAATGTGGTAAATGAATACCTTAAAAATGTTCACTTTCATTTTTAAATTAGTTAATATCACAAAATTAAATGGCTAATTATAGGCACGTGCTAGCTCCCCATACATCAAGTCGGATCAGACGGTGCGGCAGCAATTGTACTGGGTTGATTTCGCCATCTTCGCCCATATTGTATTAACATATTGTGCTAATTATCTTCCCAACTCATTCTGGGACTCGTGCGGATACCAGTTCGGCCAATCGATGAGGTTTAATAATCATAATTTCCAAAATTTAGGTTAATTTTGTATAATGCTAAATATGAAGATTATCATTACTTTACTTTTGTTTTATTTTAGATCCCACATCCTAATAGAGATTAGGCTGAGGAGAGGATTGATAGAAATCTTTCAATTAGTCCGATGAGATCCAATATGATCTGACGGATGGTGTGTATCTCATGAGATTTTATTTTATTGCAATAAATTAGTCGATACTATAGAACGTGATTATAATTACTTTGCTGGTTTGCTTGCCTTGTTAATAGGTTATGAGTATGTGTATCGAGGCCACACGGTTGAACCTTTTGGCTGAGGAGCAGACGAGCAGCCATCTATCTCCCGCCCGACTCGACGGGAGAGGAGTCAATGTCAGGTATGTACTTCTTTCTATTTAAATAAAACTCTTGAATCTCATAGTATGTAATCTAACTAGGGTTTTTAATTATAGTCTACTACGATGGCGGATCTTCTCATGGCCAAGGTCGAGGTCCTTTTGCACCAATATGAGGATTGAGCCATCCAGAGGCATGATGTAGTCCTCCGGCGACTCATGCACATCGAGGTGACGCATGATGTGGTCCTCAAGCATCTCTTACATAGCGAGCATCGCCTCGATATGCTAGAGAGGGACAACAATCATGGAGATGAACCACCACTGCATGATTCCCCTTCTCGAGGGACGGATACACCCATGCCGGAGGGGGTTATGCACTCAATTAACATTTTAGTCCGGCCGATAACCACCCCCTTTCCAGCATCTCCTATAATCCCCGACGACACTATCCAGGTAAATTTTAGGTTGTAAATTCGTATTCATTTCGGTTACAGAATTTTATCTAATTTTTAATTTTTTCACGTCGAGTTTTTTTTAAAAAATAATAGATTGATTCTCTTGTCAGTCGAGGAGAGGATCGAGTAGATCCACCGGCTCTGGCATCTCCTATAGTCACCAATGATACCATCCAGGTAAATCCTAGTTTGTAAATTCTTATTCATTTCAATTATTGTATTTTATTTAATTTTTAATTTTATTCACGTCGATCTTTTTTTGAATAATAGATCGATGCATCTGTCAGTTGGGGAGAGGATTGACTTGATCTATCGGCCATGATAGTTAGCGATCCTACTACCCCTCAAGAGGTAATTTTATAATTAGTAATTCTCATTTGTTTTTTTATTATAGTTATTTACTTTTAACTTACTACTCATTCTTATTAATGATTGATTTTTACATTCTATTAGGAGCTCAGTCGTACACTTCGGGCCAAGGCCCCATATACAGGTGTACGATCGATCACCTTTCATCGACCTGACTTATCACATCGAGTCACCGAGGACAAATGCGATGAGGACGGCTTGAGTGTTGGAGGTGTAGGGGGAGATTCCTCCTACTGTGGAGGATTGAGAGGTGCAGGGGGGGTTCCTGCTCCCGTGGTGGAGCCCTACACCCTCGACCTGGCATGGTTGGATGCCTTCTGCAGCACTAGAGGTTCTGTGAGGTATTTCACTTTCTTTCTTAATTTATTTTTATTTTATAACTTTCTCGTTTTATACTCGAACTAAGTTTTTGTGATAAGCACTCGACCAGGGGGCCCTGGCATTTGTCGAGTTGACCTCGAAAAGGTCAGATCCATGGAGGGCCTGGTCGAGTTCAATCACATGGATCCTTTTATCAGGGGTTGCTGAGAGTGGCGAGAGAGACATCAAAGATATACCCTTGCCGAGCCCTCTTCTTTCTTGCTCAGACCTACCTTTACGTAAGTATTTTAAAATAATATTGATCTTTATTTAATTGACTCAAGTTACTATATATGTATACAACTTCGATTTTTAACCGGCTCAAATTACAGAACAGTCTCCGAGGTGCGTGGGAGGTGACCAAGGCAACTCAGGCGGAGTCGGGGACCTACGACTCCGATGCCTTTATCACAGGGTGGGTTCGGGGAGATGAGGACATGGGAGAGGTTGCATGATGGGAGACACGGTAGGTATTTCATTTTCTTTTTCTATGAAACTCTTGGTTGAAATTATGATTTATTTAATGTCAAATGATTTAATATTTACACTTTATATATAGATCTTGATGCCCTATTGCCTCCACGAGCACTGGGTGTTATTTTGTAGAGCTGTCAATTGGGGTTGGGCCCTTGGGGTCGGCCCAGCACTACCTCATAATTTTGGAGGGTTGGGTTTCAAACACCCAGCCCCAATAACATTGAGGGCTTTTTAGCCCGATCCATAAGGGTCGAGGGCTGATGAGGGTTGAGGGAGGGACAGGCCAAGCAGGCCCTTAGGGCCAAGGTTTTTTTAAAAAAAAATTTTTTAAAAAAATTTGACTAGCTAGAACAAAATATGGAACTAAGCAATCATTGTTGAAGTGCTTTTTATTTTTGGCATGACATATGGTTGCTATTAATGAAGCTAAGCTACTTTGCTTACCTAATGGAATTTATTGTTGACTGAGAGCATACATTGTGGCTTGTGTGGAATGGAACTTATAGATTTTGTGACTGTTAAAGTGCTAAATTTTGAATCATGACACTTCATTATTGGTCAGTTTTATAATGGTAAATATTTGCATACATGATCTGCTTATATGTGGTTAAATATGATAGTCATACATCTTATGTTTCCAACAAGGTGGAAAAGAAAAGGACAAGCAAAGGAATCTGAAATGTTTGTTTTGCCTATTGCATATTTTTGGCCATATAATTAGCTTTTACCACTCATTATCATCTTTATCTTGATTCATATTGTATTCATTTGACTTCATTGAGTCTATATCTCAACCCAGTTATTATTGGCATCATATCTTAGGTGAAGTTACTGAAAAATATGATTTAAGTCATAGGTTCACAACTCAATTAAGTGATTGAATTATGATAAAATATTATTGCATTCTATTAAATCTTTTTATACAAAAGAAGTTAAGTTATACTTAGTGGCATAGGCAGTAGTTACTGTAAAATGTTTTGCCACAAATATCCTTCATCCAAACATGGTTTAGACTCTGGAGTTGGGAACAAGACATTATAATGTGTCTTTAGAGAACAATGGAGATAAAATGGTCTTGCTTCATTAGAATTTTTTATCAATTATAATATCTGATTTTGTCTTCTTATTTGGTAATACATTGAGTTGTATTAGTACAATAGAGACATATATTGGGGGTGCATTGATACCTTGAATTGTACATTAAAAAAATTTAAGAAGGCTAGGCCGTCCCGGCCCTTGGCCCTCTGGGGTTGGGGTTGAATTTTGGTGGCCCTTCAGGGAAAAAGTTCCGGCCCGTCCCGACCCTTCAAAACGTCTGGCCCTTCGTGGTTGGGGCCGGGTCGACCCCAATTGACAGCTCTAACTTTGGGTGCCACTGCAATCCTGACCACCACCCCACCTTTCCTAGTAGATTCAACCGCTTATTCTGAATACTATGGTAGTGCAGCTGGTGCGGCCAAATACGGAGGCTACGGTGGTAACTCCGAGAAGAAAACATATGCGGAATACATTTACAATTAGTGAGAAAAAATTTAAAGAAAGAGAGCTTAGTGTTAAAAGCTGAGAAGGGAACAAATGGAATAGACAGTGAGTTTTACAATCCAAAGAAGAAGATAGAAAAGGAATACTTAACCTATTTGGAGGGTGTTTCCTTTAGTTGGCACCGAAGAATGTTGTGCTGAACAACTTGGCACTGTCTGATGTGAATTTGCAAGATCTTATCTCCAGTGCAGCGACTGGGGGAGAAAGAAGGCAGTAGCGACTGAGGAAAGGGGAGATGGGATGCTGGGTTGAGAGAAGGAAGAAGAGGCGCAGACAAAAAGAGAGAAGGAAAAGCTGCAAAGAAGAGAGAAAGAGATAGGGAGAAGCGACGTAGAGATAGAGAGAAAGAGGGAAGAAAGAGTGAGTGAGGAAGATTAGGGTTAAGTTAAGAGTTTTTATAATATATATAAATATATATTCAAAAAAAAAAAAAAACCATAACGGGGCAGGTCAGGCCATTGGCCAACCCCAGGCCCGACTTGACCCGTGCACGGGTCTTTCCTTTGAAACCTATACTTATTCCTATTTTAAAACAAATTAGGTAATATCCACCTCAAATGGGTTAGGCCAATTCGGATACACATCATGTCAGGTCATTTTGCCATCCCTAGAATTGGCCCCTTCAATTTTAGGTATTTTTGTTTTTTAAAAATACACATTGACAAAAGATTCTACATAGACCTGAATTTTCTATCTCATCTTCGATGATTCATAATAAATATATACTTGTATTTTTCTAAATATATTTTGTTAATAAAATTTTTAGAGAATATATTAAACACACGGATCTCTATAGGATTATATATATTATTTTGGATGAGGGTGTAAAAGATGAAATAAAATATCCCAAACCATGTGATCTTTTCAATAAAATAAAAAAAGAAAAACTATA